>SNQJ01S0022549.1:26998-73911 GCA_010110895.2 Picea sitchensis
GCAATATGCATTTTATTGAGACTTGTAAGTTTGCATCCTTGCATATCCACCCAAGTGGATAAGGTTTTGGATGTGGAATGGTCTCCAGTTTAAGTTGTTTGACCAAGTCTTCTGATATGAGATTTTCTTGTGACCCACTGTCGAACAGTGTGCCAATTTTAGTATGTTTTGAAACTACCCTCACATGGAACAATTCAATTCTTTCTTCCTCATTAGGAGCTTGTACATGACAATTTGAAGTACTAGTTCTTGGCTTAGTTTCAGTTTCCTTTCCCTTCGTACTTTTCAAACCCATGGTTGCAATTTTGGTTTCATCCCCTGAATCATCACCTAAATCTTGAGGTGTAGATGTAGTAGCTGCATTTTTTTTCTTTCCCTTGTTTTTGTTAAACTGATTTCTTTTTTCCGAATGTAATTTCCAACATTTTTTTTCTTCATGCCCCTCTTTTGAACAATGTTTACAAATGATTTTTTCACCCTCTTGTTCGATAGATGCATTCTTTTTGCCTTTTCCCTTAAAGGTTTTGTCTTTGTTTTTCCCTTTGAAAAACTTGTTTCTACCCTCATCAAAAGTGTTTTTCCCTCTTGCTTCTAAATGCGTAGCTTGTACACAAACTTCGTCTAGACTAGTAGGATTAAACATGAGGATAGTATGTTTAAGATAACTATGCAAACCACCGATATATTTCAGCAAAGTATCTTGACTTTGTAAGTCTACCCCTAATAAGAGTGCTCTTCTCCTAAATTCTTGGCTATAGTCTTGTACATTATGTCCCTTAAGCTGTCTAAAGTTTTGCCAATTCATTATAGCCTTTTGTAGATGAGATAATGGATAAAATTGCTTCTTGATTACAGTAATAAATTCAGTCCATGATAAAATAATCTTACCATGTTTCTTTATTTCATCCTTGGTCTTGGCTTCCCACCATACCAATGCTGCTCCATCCATTCTTAGCGAGGCTAGTTGTATCTTAGTGTCGTCATCATGAAGGTTTTGAATCCTTAAATAAACTTCCAATTGCCTGATCCAATTGTCAATTTTTTCTGCATTGACTTCACCATTAAACATAGGCAATTCAAATTTGACATCAAGCTTTAAAAAGGGACTTTTACCCGTGGTTTTCGACTTATGAGACTGATTTACTAAAGTCGAGAAAGACGATGTAGAGGAAGAGGAAGAAGATGGAGATGGTGGATCACCATTTCCTCCATGTCCTTTCTTTGATTGTTCATTACTCTTCTTTCCTCCTGTGGAACCCTCTCCTTCTTTCTAGTTTTTAGACCCTTCTCCAACAATCCTATCATTTCTTTCTTAGTAGAGGATCCTTACCATTTCAATCATATCTAATAAAGCTTTCCGAAATACTCGTTCTTCCTCCTTGGGATCCATCTCCTAAGGAGTTTCTCCTTCTCTTGAAGACATGCTTGAAGCTGCTTCTAAGGCTCTTGGAGGTGGTTTTCTGACCCTTCTTGGCTGTGGATTAGTTTGTGCACTAACCAAGTTTCCTTCACCTCTCTGGAGTTTTATCCTAGTAAGCATGAAAACTTGCAAACAAGTAAATTAATATTTGCACAAAACCAATGCTGAGTAAAAAAACACTAGCTTCTAAAGCTCTAATCCTGAGCTCTGATACCATCTGATCTGAAAATGAAAATATTTGTATTATTTTTCAAAGTATTCATTTCCATAGAAAATAAATGTGCAAAGTGTTCTTAATCACTATTTATAAACTTTTTGTGTGAGGGAATATTGTTTTAGTTTACTGTTTAAAAATCTTAAATCTGTCTAACACAGCAAAAAAAATTCACCATAAACACACAGCACATGATGAGGCATTTCACCCCTCCTGGGCTACATCTGTCAGGTCCAAGGCTCCCAATGGGCATGTCCTTGATCTATTCATGCTCAAAATGGTATTACAATGAGAAAAAGGCCTAAAATAGGCCAAACCAGCTGTTAAAATGAATTCAGAATACAGACAGAAGCTTAAAATGACTTTGTTTTCACCTAAAACAGTGAAGGCTAATCCAATGCAGCTCCTTTTCCCTCAAGGCCTTGATGGATCCTCAAGCTACTATGACATGAAAATGGCTGAAATGCACCTCTATTGGCTCTGCAACCTATTCCAGTCGCTCCAGAATGCTGAGAATAGCCAAAATCGACCAAAAATTCATCCCAAATGGTTTCCTGTAGAAGAAGTTATGGCAAAAATAAATTCTATCCTCTTTTCCCCAAAAAACTCCACAAAATCTGGAGTAGCAGGAGTTAACATTTCTAAAAATTGCAAATGGCGCAAAACAAGGTGGACTCCGCCCAAAACTCATCGAACTGTTAGCATTCAAGTTTGATGTTAGGGGTAGTGGTCACACAGACTCCGCATAAGCCGTCAACCTTTATGGTTGACAAACCATGTTGCAAACCCGTGGCATTTAACGGTTATAACCCACATGCATATGTTAACGGTGCCAACCGCAACTGTCGCGGTCTATGGGCCATGGTTCTATCTCATGGTCCTGTGTAAAGAGGGTTGGTCCTTAGGGGCTGGTCCCCTTTTTATTGCCAATCCAAACTTGTTTCAATTTTTTAAATGAAATGTGTTGTTTCAAATGTAAGCACCACCACTAGCCCGGGCGGTTAGGTCTCGGGGCTGTCCTCCCATCGACCCGCGGTCGAATCCTGCCAACTCCACAATAAATGTTGCACGCTCCAAATTTTTCAAACTTGAGGCCACGTGGTGGCCTACGGGCCTACCACATTTTTTTTTAAAAACATATGTATTTTTATTTTTTTTGTTTTTATTTTTATTTTATNTTCACATACAGAGTTGGTTTTGTGTGCCATTTGTGGCAACAAGATCGTATCGACGAGGCCTATCCATTCATTCTGACTTCTACCAATCCTGAGCAATTCCAATTTTGAGCATTTTCTTCACTTAGGACATGATCACCTGATCACACCTCCCAATTGGGAAGCTTTTGGACCCCAAAATCCTTCAATTACCTGTTAAGAAGATGAGGGTACAAGTCCCTCACCTTTTCCAATTCAATCCACTTTGTCTTACTCGGTTTGCTGCCTTTAAGACCAACCCGAACATAATCAACATTTCCGGTCCTTGAAGTCCATGTCCTTCTGTCAAGGATAGCATCCTCTTTCAACTCATCCAAAAATTCTGGCGAGAAATCCTCTATGGAAGGCAATTGAATGTCACTTTCATAATCAGCAATTAGAGGAGGTTCATACAAATGTAAATTTTCCACATTCATAATGGAATACATTTGCATGTATGAAGGCAAATCTAATTGAAAAGCATTATTTCCAACTTGTTTAAGGATCTTGAATGGACCATAACGAATAGGCTTCAACTTTTTACCTTCTCCTTGCATTCTTTCCTTACTAATATGCAACCATACCTCGTCCCCTTCTTGAAACTTATGATCAATTTTGTGCTTATCATGCCTCTCCTTGTATTTTCCTTGACTTTTTACAAGATGTTCTTGAACTTGCTGATGTACGAGCTGAATTCTTTCAATGAACATGCGAGCTTTGTCAATGTCACTATGACCATCAATGGCCACATCCTTCTCAAGACTAAAATCTAAAGGTGATTTAGGCAAATACCCAAAACAAGCTTCAAAAGGTGAAGTATTTGTAGAAGAGTGCTTGGCCTGGTTTTAAGCATGTTGAATGTAATGCAAATGCTCATCCAAAATCTTGGGATGCTTGCCGCAATAACCTCTCAAAATATGTACAATGGTTCTGTTCACTACTTTTGTTTGGCCATCTGTTTGCGGATGGAAAGCAGTACTCTTTTTCAGCTTGGTGTCCATCATCTTCCATAAATTGGACCAAAAATTCCCCACAAATCTAGAATCCATGTCACTAACAATAGAAGTAGGCAAGCCATGATGAACCCATACATGTTGAAAATATAAATCAGCAGTTTTTTCAGCAGTTATAGTTTTCTTACATGGCATAAGAATACACATCTTGCTGAAACGATCAACTACTACATAAAGACAATCATGTTGCTTTCTAGATAATGGTAGCCCTCCAAAAAAATCCATACAAACACTTTCCCATGGTCTAGAAGGTACCGGCAATGGCGTATATAAACCAATCTTCCTATTACTAGGCTTGCTTGTAGCACGTAATGAACAACCTCTAATGAAACGTGAAACACTCTCTACCATGCGAGGCCAATAATAATACCTCTGTAAATGTGCCACTGTTTTGCTTACCCCGAAATGTCCAGCTATGAGAGAAGAATGAGATTCTCTCATGATGCTTAGTCTCTCCCCCTGTGGTATACATAACTTGCCCAAATGAAACAAAAAATTATTATGCAAATGATAATCATTCTCCTCAACATGATTTCCTTCACTCAAGTTAGTATATACATCCTTAAAATCAACATCTGAAGTATATTGCTCTATGTAACTTGCATGTACAATAGAATCATTCTTAAGCAAAGTACTAGCAAAAATAATAGGCCTTGAAAGCATATCAACAACCTTGTTGTAAATACCTTTCTTGTACCTTATTACCAAGTGAAATTGTTGTAGGAAGCCCATCCATCTGAAATGGCGTGACTGCTGCAATTTACTTTGTGATTGCAAGTATTGTAAAGGCTGATGGTCGGTATGAACAATGGTTTCTTTGCCCATCAAATAGTGTTTCCATTTTTTGACACTTTGAACCAATGCATACAACTCTTTATCATATGTAGGATAATTCACAACAACACCATTAAATGTCTCAGAATGAAATGCAACAGGCTTACCTTGTTGTAAGAGAACTGCACCCATGGCATAATCACTAGCATCTGTCTGAATCTCGAATGACTGTCTCAAGTCTGGTAATGCAAGGATTGGAGCTGAACTGAACTTCTCTTTCAAAAACTAAAAATCTTTATGTTTCTTGCCTCCCCATTGGAAAGCACGCTTCACACTAGTCACTGCATGCATAGGAGCTGCTATGGTAGAGAAGTTAGAAATAAACTTCCTCCAATACTGAGCTGCACCCAAAAAACTTCTTACCTCTGTGATGGATTTGGGAGTAGGACAATTCATAATGGCTTCTACTTTGGAAGGATCAATTCTCAAAGCACCTCCTCCTACTATGTGTCCCAAATAAACCAAAGAAGTTTTTCCAAATTCACACTTTGACATTTTAAGAAATAATTGTTTTTTCTTCAAAATATCAAGTACTTTCTTAACATGCATGACATGCTCTTCTCTAGTCTTGCTGAAAATTAAAATGTCATCTAAGTAGACAATAACAAAATCATCAAGAAAAGGACGTAAGACATCATCCATTACCCGCATGAAAGTTGCAAGTGCATTGCATAAACCAAACGACATAACAAGCCACTCAAAGAGTCCTTGTTTGGTTTTAAATGTTGTCTTCCAAATGTCACTTTCTGCAATTCTAACTTGATGATAAACACTACGTAAGTCTAACTTAGTGAAATACTTAGCATCTTTTAATTGATCCAACAAATCATATATTCTTGGAAGTGGGTATCGATTCTTTACCGTTGTTTTGTTCAAAGCCCTGAAGTCCACACACATGCGCCAAGTTCCATCTTTTTTTGGAATCAACACTATTGGTGACCCACATGGCAAAGAACTTGGTCTTATGAATCCTTTGTCCAACAAGTCTTTAATTTTCCTCTGGATTTCAGCATTCTCCATGATAGACAAGCGGTACATGCCGATGTTAGGAAGAGGACAAACTTGATGTAGATGGATTTCATGCTGAATCTCCCTTTTAGGAGGTAAACCTGTCGGTTCCTAAAACATCTCATGATGTGCATCAAGTACATCATATAAATCTGATTTAAGCTTGGAATCACAATTTTCAAAGGCCTCATGATTCACATCAACCTTGGGCTTAATCATTAGAAGTACAAAACTCTTACTAGAATTTACTAGCCTTTTTACCTGTCCCGCATTTACCATCACTATATTTGCCTTCTTGCGATGTTCTCTGACAATGAACTCCTTGCCATATTTAAAGAGATGATATTTATTTTCATGGCGATGAAAGATCGTTTTCCTGTCAAATAATTAAGGACTTCCCAAAACAATTCCTGACATATCAAGCAGCACCGCATCAAGATCAACTATGTCAATAAAGTGTGCAGTTATGGCGAATCGCAATATGCATTTTCTTGAGACTTGTAAGTTTGCATCCTTGCAAATCCACCCAAGTGGATAAGGTTTTGGATGTGGAATGGTCTCCAGTTTAAGTTTTTTGACCAAGTCTTCTAATATGAGATTTGCTTGTGACCCACTATCGAACAGTGTGTCAATTTTAGTATGTTTTGAAACTACCCTCACATGGAACAATTCAATTCTTTCTTCCTCATTAGGAGGTTGTACATGACAGTTTGAAGTACTAGTGCTTGGATTAGTTTCAGTTTCCTTTCCCTTCATACTTTTCAAACCCATGGCTGCAATTTTGGTTTCATCCCCTGAATCACCACCTAAATCTTGAGGTGTAGTTGTAGTAGCTGCAGTTTTCTTCTTTCCCTTGATTTTGTTAAACTGATTTCTTTTTTCGGGATGTAATTTCCAACAGTTTTTTTCTTCATGGCCCTCTTTTGAACAATGTTTACAAATGATTTTTTCACCCTCTTATTTGATAGACGCATTCTTTTTGCCTTTTCCCTTAAAGGTTTTTTCTTTGTTTTTCCCTTTGAAAAACTTGTTTCTACCCTCATCAAAAGTGTTTTTCCCTCTTGCCTCTAAATGCGTAGCTTGTACACAAACTTCGTCTAGACTAGTAGGATTAAACATGAGGATAGTATGTTTAAGGTAACTGTGCAAACCACCAATATATTTCAACAAAGTATCTTGACTTTGTAAGTCTACCCGTAATAAGAGTGCTCTTCTCCTAAATTCTTGGCTATAGTCTTGTACATTCTGTCCCTTAAGCTGTCTAAAGTTTTGCCAATTCATTATAGCCTTTTGTAGATGAGCTAATGGATAAAATTGCTTCTTCATTGCAGTAATAAATTCAGTCCATGATAAAGTAATCTTACCATGTTTCTTTATTTCATCCTTGTTCTTGGCTTCCCACCATACCAATGCTACTCCATCCATTCTTAGCGAGCCTAGTTGTATCTTGGTGTCGTCATCATGAAGGTTTTGAATCCTTAAATAAACTTCCAATTGTCTAATCCAATTGTCAAGTTTTTCTGCATTGACTCCACCATTAAACATAGACAATTCAAATTTGACATCAAGCTTTAAAAAAGGACTTTTACCCGTGGTTTTCGACTTATGAGACTGATTTACCGAAGTCGAGAAAGATGATGTAGAGGAAGAGGAAGAAGATGGAGATGGTTGATCACCATTTCCTCCATGTCCTTTCTTTGACTGTTCATTACTCTTCTTTCCTTCTGTGGAACAGCTAGTTTTCTGACCCTTCTTGGCTGTCTGTATTCTGAATTCGTTTTCACAGCTGGTTTGGCCTGTTTGGAGGTGGTTTTCTGACCCTTCTTGGCTGTGTATTGTTGTTCAAAGTATTCATTTCCATAGAAAATAAATTTGCAAAGTGTTCTTAATCATTGTTTATAAAATTTTTGTGTGAGGGAATATTGTTTTAGTTTACTGTTTAATAATCTTAAATCTGTCTAACACAGCAAAATAATTTCACCATAAACACACAACACATGATGAGGTAGTTCACCCCTCCTGGGCTACATCTGTCGGGTCCAAGGATCCCAATGGGCATTTCCTTGATCTATTCATGCTCAAAATTGTATTACAATGAGAAAAAGACCTAAAACAGGCCAAACCAGCTGTGAAAACGAATTCAGAATACAGACAGAAGCTTAAAATGACTCTGTTTTCACCTAAAACAGTGAAGGTTGATCCAATGCAACTCCTTTTCCCTCAAGGCCCTGATGGCTCCTTAAGCTACTTTGACATGAAAATGGCTGAACGACACCTCTGTTAGCTCTGCAACCTATTCCAGTCGCTCCAAAATGCTGAGAATACCCAAAATCGACCAAACATTCATCCCAAATGGTTTCCTGTAGAAGAAGTTATGGAAAAAACAAATTATGTCCTCTTTTCCCCAAAAAACTCCACCAAATCTGGAGTAGTGGGAGTTAACATTTCTAAAAATGGAAAATGGCGCCAAACAAGGCAGACTCCGCCCAAAACTCGTCGAAATGTTAGCATTCAAGTTTGATGTTAGGGGTAGTGGTCACATAGACTCCGCATAAGCCATCGGCCATTATGGTTGACAAACCACGTTGCAAACCCATGGCATTTAATGGTTACAACCCACGTGCATATGTTAACGGTGCCAGCTGCAACCGTCGGGGTCTATGGGCCATGGTTCTAGCTCGTGGTCCTGTGTAAAGGGGGTTGGTCCTTAGGGGCTGGTCCCCTTTTGACCACCAATCCAAACTTGTTTCAATTTTTTAAATGAAATGTGTTGTTTCAAATGTAAGCACCACCACTAGCCTGGGCGGTTAGGTCTTGGGGTTGTCCTCACATCCACCCGCGGTCGAATCCTGCCAACTCCACAATAAATGTTGCACGCTCCGAATTTTTCAAACTTGAGGCCACGTGGCAACCTCCGAGCCTACCATATCTTTTTAAAAAACATATGTATTTTTATTTTTTTTGTTTTTATTTTTATTTTATTATTTCATTATTTTTATTTATTTATTAATGAAATAATGAATATTCAAACTTGAATAACTTTCACATACAGAGTCGGTTTTGCATGTCGTTTGCGGCAACAAGATTGTATCGACGAGGCCTATCCATTCGTTCTGACTTCTACCAATTCTGAGCAATTGAAATTTTGAGCATTTTCTTCACTTAGGACATGATCACCTGATCATCTGTAATTTGTATATTTTCAGAAAATTATATAAAAATTTTGTATTTTTCAACAATCTTTTCATTTAAAAAATCAGCCTAAGCCCTGGTAATTAATACTTCCAGATTGGGAAATACTTTTTGAGGCTATAAAACATAGGGTGATATTCCCGACTATCTTGTCTTAGCCAGGAAGGATTCGAAAATGCTTAAGTAAGATAATTCATATATTTTCCTCAACAAGCATGTTATCTATTATCTTAGTCGAGGCCTGGTTGGACCAAAACTCAACTACTCTCATGTTGAGAAACTTACTTTGGCATCTTTCCACACTATCCAATGGTTCTGTCACTATATATTGCTTCACAAAACCACCGTCATTTTTGTCTTCAACCCTTTCCAATATGTGTTAACATGACGGTTCATTGGCGGAAAGATAAGTAGATGGATAGCTATCCTACATTAGTTTGACTTGGATTTTGTTTCTATGAAATATAAAAGTCATTGGTTTTTGCCGAACTAATTTTGGAACTACCGGTCGAGTTTGGTGATATTATGCCCAAAGAGTCTCCTATCAATGGAGATCTTTTTCTAATTGCATCTTCGGACCCATGGTATGGATATATACTTGTGTATCTTCAGAATTTGAAGTGCCTTGCTTCTACTTCTTGCGATGAGTGTCGACGAATTCGACACCAACCGCGAAACTATCTTATACTCGATGAAACTTTGTATCGTCGAGGTGTAGATTTCATTCTTCGATGATGTCTCACACACGAAGAAGAATAGCTCGTTTTGAACAACTATTACACCAAAGCATGTGACGGTCATTTTTCTTTGGTTGGAAACAACCCAAATTTTTCTATGTGCAGGTTACTTTTGGCCCTCATTAATCAATTATTGTGTGGAGGTGGTCAAGAAGAACCATCCATGCCAGATCTTCTATTGGAATATCCGGGCACACCCTGCTCCTATGTTTCCATTCATTGTTGTTGGTCCTTTCACCAAGTGGGGTATTGACTTTACTACATGTCAACTGACTTCATCCAGGGGGCATTGTTACATCATCGTAGTAGTAGACTACTTCACGAAGTGGGTTGAAGTTATGTCGACATTTATAAATGATGGATAAACTGCATCCCTTTTCATTTTTAGTCAGATAGTAGCGAAGTTTGGTATCCCGAAAGAGATTTTAAATGACCATGGCAGTCACTTCCGGAATAAAATGATGATTGAATTAACTTCAAATCTCAGGTTCAAATAGGAACATTCATCACCCTACTACCCACAAGAGAATGGTCAGGTTGAAGCCGTGAATAAGTCTCTTAAGACTATTATTCAGCGGGCGATCAATTCTACCAAGTCAAATTAGCATTTGATGTTGTATTCAGCATTGTGGGCCTATCAAACATCTGTGAATACTTCCACTGTTGTTTCACCTTTTCAACTCGTATATGGGCTGGAAGTAGTCTTACTTATTGAATGTTAGATCCCTTCTTTAAAGTTGGCAGTGGAGTTATTGTCGGACACTTCACCGCTTGAGGAACACCTTCTATATATCACGCAGCTCGATGAACAGTGTCTTGATGCAACCTTAGCCAACGAGGCTCAAAAGAAATGATTCAAGTGTCAGTATGATTGGTCTGTTATCCCTTGGATTTTCTCTAAAGGCAATCTTGTCCTGGTCTATGATCAAGAAAAAGATCCCCTTGGGGCAGGAAATTTCAAACCCATATGGTTCGAACCTTTCATTGTGAAAGAGGTCTTAGAGAAGGGTTCTTACCATCTGGTTGATTTTGAGGGAAATTATTTAGTGGAGCCTAGAAATGGGCTCTACCTTAAGAATTACTACTCTTAGGTTGGTCACCTGGGTGGCTTCTTGTATATATGTATCATCTCTTATACATTTTTTTTGTCTTTTTTTTTCTTATGGACGTGTAGTTATTTATGTCTTATTTTTCACTATGGCAGATGTCAAGTAAATCATAGGTTTACTTTGGGTTCGTGGATGGCGATATTTGAGACACTCGGAGGCTTGCTTCCACAGCTTGGGTGATTTTCACACCTGGAGGCAGTTTCTAACTTCTAGAGGTATTTCTCTAGCCGACACAACCAATAATGTTGTCAAGTAGTACACAGTGATAGAATTTCTATGTTATTCTTTGTCACATGGAATTTCTTGCCTCTAGGTTTACTTAGATGCTTAGCTGGTTGTGTCCTAGTTAAATGGGGTTTACCACGTTTATGATCCCACTCTTCACTGACGATTCCTTAGGGTACGTCTCTTAGAATTATCTTTTGATTACATTAAGTATATCCATGTTCCTAGGAGATTTAATCATTTAACAGATACTCTAGCTAATCAAGTTTTAGATTGGCATGTTGCTCACATATAAAAAGAAAAGCACACACATACACATGAAAATACATTTGTAAAAAAATTTATAAATAAAGCAAGAAAGATGTATATACAATATATATGTGTGTGTGTGTGTGTGTGTGTGTGTGCATGTGTCCAAAAATAGTGTAATGAGTACAAAAGTGGGCATGAAATCCTCAAAATTCATCAGTCTACATCGTTGGGCTTACGCCCTCAAAAAACATATATAGTACAAAAAGTTCCCTTAGCACATAAATGGTTTGATGCTATCTAAATTCTAGGCCTATTGGCCCTGTTGTAGTGAACTAAGACATTCAAAAGACACCAAAATAACTGGACCCAGGTCCAAGGCACCCCTACTATGTGTGGCTGCATAGTCGGGGGGAGATCCTCGATCTCAGCCATAGCAACGCCACAAGTGAGAGCAGTGAGATTCTGCTCCACTCGTCGTAAGACTCTATCAACCTCTTCATCTAGGGGTCTTTCCACAGTTGTTGGTCCTCCTACTGTTGTTGGTCCTGCCTCTAATTGAGGAAGACGCTGATTCCTGGGAAATTCTTTACATAATAGATTCACGAGTTAGTACTCTACATACACATAAAAAGGATATATATTAAAATTAAAAATTTAATAAACTTCAAAAATATATGTTACCTATCTTGCCACGCTCTTCGTCGGGAGGCACATGCATGTCTGGATCTATGAGGAATTTGATCCTTGCATAGGGATAATCCTCAATAACTAGGATTTGACGTTCCCACTAGTCAAAAAAATTGTCTTCGAAGGCCTCTACAGTCCTCCCTCCACCCTATCTAGGAAGTAAAACTTCCCACCTACTCATTGTTGGGAAGGAGGCTACATGCCCCCATACTGTCTCTCTAGGACAGAGACTAGGCACCCTCTCAAAGAAGAAGGAGACTAAGATGGTACCAAACCCAAAGTTCTTGTTGGTATGCCTATGACACTATGTGAGTTGTCTCTTCATGCATATAAGCATGGTGGTACTCCAGTCAAAGATTGTTTCCTCCAAACACTGAACTGCACAGTGCATATGTGCATGTGAGGCTTGATGGAGTGTCACAGATCCAGTAATCCACTCGATAAGAAGTAGGATCACCAGTAGAGAGAGGCTAGTGATCTTGTGAATTATCACTTGAGAACCCACTTTCTCAATACCGGCCTCAAAATACATGTTGATATAGTCCTCAATGTTGAACGGCCCCAGAGGAAAGGTCCTCAAGTCATCTGGTTCCCCTCTTCTCGAGAGTCTAATAAGAAAGTATATGTCCTCTGTAGTCAAGGTCACTGATTGACCCTCTAGCATAAAATATTCTACACAGAATTCCAATACTCCACAAGAGTGTTAACTAGCCTCAATTGTGCCCTCATAAACAAACACTGGAAGAATTTCCATAGACCACACTATTTCAATGAGGCGATAGCCATAGGGTCCTCCTTGACCAAGATATCTAGCTCCTCATGTTCTCTCTCCCTCCAGTGAACATATATCCTATCACATAAAAATTGGAGAGGAGTTAATACTTGCATTTTTATTTTTTCAATACAAAGGGAGGTGTACGTGGGTTGTTTACTACACAATTGTGTATGTACATGGGTTGTTTATTATTCTTCCCAAGTACATATGTGGGTTGGCCTTGGACAACCCGTGTACATGCAGACATGACCCTTTTACAAGGGCACACCCATATCAAACTTAAAACTAACTTAAAAAGAAAGAATTGGAATGCAATAGGAAGTTTTTTGTACTTACGTGGTCCAAGTAGGATGGTGTTTCATCCACCGTAGCTCCCGAAATTCACTCTTTTGATGAAGGGGTTTTTTGACCTTTTTGTTAATTTCCAATTTGCAATGGTGAAAATGAGTTGTCCACTTCTATTTATAGACTTTTTTTGACCCCTTTTCCTCTTTTTGGTCCCCTTTGTCACTTTTTCTCACTTGGTGGCTACTCAAATTCTTTTTTGAGATATCTATTAGTCATTCCGGTACTTTTCTCCTTTTGGTTTGGTGATTATTTTGGGGATTGGTTACATTTTCGTCATCCCTTCATAAAAGACATTTTTTCCAACTTTTTCATATAAGTTAGGGTTTCATTCCCACTTTCTACATCTCATTGTCCTTTCATCTTTTCCATAGGGATGAACCCACTGAAATGAGACATAGAACCTTCTTTGCTACTTTAGAAGTGTCGTAATTAGGTGGTAGAGACTACCTCTACATGGGTTCCCTAGGTAGATCCTTTGCTGCATTTTGGCGTCCATGCTGTCATTTTTGAATATAGGCTTGGGATTCCTCTATTAGTCCCTTCATGATTACATATAGAAGCCTCATTCATTTTTCTAATCATCATTCTTGGCCTTAGCCTTGGGACTCCCTAATGAGCATGCTTTGTTGTCTTTAAATATCACTTTAAAATTTGAAAGAAACATCCAACAAGACTATATTTATTATTTTCGATCTCGTCTAGATTACTTGAGAAAAGTAGCCCCCTGGAGTCTTCTTTAATCCCTTTTCAGACTCTCTAAAATTGAAAATATTGTCGAGCAATCTTGGTGCCCTTCATGCTCTCCAAACTCAAATTTGAAGGCACATCTGTCCGGTGGTAGTTTACCCCTTTTTCAATTTGGATGGATAATTTTACGAATAAAGGTATGCTCTAGGAACTTTGGTTCGCTAGAAGAGTATTCTCAAGCATAATTTTAACCCTTTTCGTGCCTATGGGACTAAATTTTCGAAAAAGGAACATTTTCCTTGGTTTTGGTTTATCACCTTTTTCGGGCCTTGGAAATTACTTATGAAAAAGGAACCCCCCCAGAGTCCATAGTTAAGCTCTTTTCATACTCCCTAAAATTGAAAAGATCACTAAGTGACCTTGTTCCTTCACACTCGTTAAATTGGTCCAGAAGAACATCTACTTGGGACAAGTTTAACCCTTTTTCTAGCCAGTAAATTATTGAGGAAAAAGGTACACCTCAGGATATTCGTCTTGCCAAGAGAGTTCTCCTCATTTACTTTTATACTTTTTTGGGCTAAGGAGACTAAACTCAGAAAAGGGTTGTGATTCCATAGTTAAGCTCTTTTCAGACTCCTTAAAATTGAAAATATAGTTGAGTGATCTTGTCTTTGTCACACTGGTTAAAATGGTTTTGAAAAGACGTCTTTTTGGTGCAATTTTAACCCTTTTTCGAGTCGTTTAGACTAACTACAAAAAAGTTACTCCCTGGAGTCTTCTTTAACGTTTTTTTAGACTCTCTAAACATGAAAAAACTACCGAGCTTACCTTCTTTGGGCTCATAAAAATTTACATAAAAGGGGTCTTGCTGAGTCATGCTTAATCATATTGTGGGTCTCATCTTTGCATATTTGGCCTAATTTTGGCTCCATGTTTCTCTCAACTAAACCTTTGAAGAATTCCTTATACACAAGCCTTGCAACACTTTTTTCCTCTTCGATATGACACCTTGACCCATGGAGGAGTTTTCCCTAAGTGTCCTTATCCTGCACATGTCTCCTTGCCTTGAGTATTAGTATGTTCCATGTGCTTGGAACCATTTTGCTTGCTCGCGACACTCATTCTTTCTTTGTAACATAGCATTCTTTTATTCTTTTTTAAGCTCATTTAAAAATTGAAAAAGACAAAAAAATCAAATATTCCAAAAAGAGGGGACGAGAAATATACATTCTTTTTTTGGAAGCAAAGATAGTCTCCGTTAGACAAATCACATCCTTTCATTTGTTTGTCAAGCATTGGGATCTAGTATGACCTTAGGAAGTTGTTCTCGCTACATAGATTTGTGTCCTCCTCTGTTTGGTTACTCTTCCAAACATATGGAGAGTTTGTGGTGCCTCCTGAATCACAGGCTTATGTCAATGTTACGTTGCCTGATTTTGATCATCTTTTGTGATTTTTTCCAAGGGATGTTTTACCCAACCTGAGTCGGACTTTCTACAATTTTTCTCTTGACTTTCATGAGTCATCCATATTGAGAGTCTAGTCAAGTCCAAATTCAAAATTGACGAATTTCTATGCCTGATCATCGATATCCTCCAGTCTTTTCCTGATGACTTGTTGAAGGCCTCAAAGTAGTGAGTCTTAAACTCCCATTGTACTCCTACATTATTTTTGAATATGTTGAAGTTGTTGCTCGAGCTATGAAGTCTTCATCTCCAACCGAAGACATCACTAGCTTCTTGAAGATGCATACTGTACTTGTATATCTTCAAATTATTTTGAGATGTATATTCGTTGTGTATTGCTCGCAGCTCCACTTTATATAGTTATATGACATCGATATTCAGTGTAATTGATTGGAAGCCATGATTTAGTTCATCCCAAGCATGGGTGTACCCTCCTCAAAGAAACAATTATTGTTTTGCAGATGGCACCTCCCAAACTCTGGCCCCGAGCTCACTCGATTTCATGCATTCTCATTGGTGAAGATATTGTAATGTATTTCCACCATCATTTTCTCTTCTGACCTCATACATTAGGGGGCATATGTTATAGCCCTAAAATTCCCTACTCATGCATACATGGCATTGGCCTTCCTACTTGCATAATTTTCCAAATCACTGTTGAGTAAATCTATTTTTAAAGCCATTTTTTGGAGCATGTACACGCCCTAATGCACTACTTCCCACATACATACGCTTGTTGCATGCTAGAAATCCTACATACATATGCTAGTTGCACACTAAACATCCCACGTATACCTCCAAAAGTTGTAAGGAATTCGGTGGAATTTACGGGCTATTGGAGGTTTCCCAACCAATTCACCTACCATATCCCTTTCCCCAACTGAATAACTATCCTTTTGTCATATAAAATGAGGTCTTGGGGTCTCATTCCACAATCAATCATTAGAACGGTGAAACTCTGCCCAAATTCCCTTTCCTTCCTTGCCCAAGTATTTGCATCCTTTTGTGAGTTATAGCTTCAACATTCCCTCTCTAGCCCCTTTTCTCCCATACAATCCATTCCCTTCCCTTGAGGTGATCAGTATACTGTGAGAGAAGGAATTTGGAAGGTGCACTTGGAGCATTGTTAAGAGTAGCCCAAACCAGGTTCGTGGAGCGTCGGCCTATAAAGGTTGTAATTTCCAATATTTGAGTATTGAATAAAATAATCTCTTTTCCCTGTCCCAAATGATGGTTTTTATGTCTTTTCTTTGATTTATACATAAAAATTTATATCTAACCCTAATTGATGAATAAAAATAGAATGTGTGTAGCTTTGTTTTCCTAGTTGTGGATGCAGGTCCACTTTGGGAGGATACTTGCAGCCTTAGGAGCTACAAAGCTTGAGGAGGTCAGCACCAAACGTTGGATTAAGGGTACAGTTTCTGACTTACTCTTTCATTGCTTTCTATTCATCTATTTTGGAATGTTTGGGGTAGTGTATAAATTATATTGACTTTTAGGGATTCATTTCTCTATCTATACTTATAACCCTGGTATAGTTATTTGGGGATTTTTCTGCTAGCACAAATGAGTCATGAGAGTTTCTTCAATAAATTTGGATTCTTCCAGCTGATCTTTTAGATTCACAATGACTTGTTGGGATTCTTCAAAAAATTCTTGAGAATCCTTCTTTCGCTTGACTAATTGTTCCTCAAGAGACTTTGTTTTCTTCCTTTTTTTCATCAGTTCATCTAAAGCACTGATTAATTATGCTTCAAGATCTATTATTCCTTCTTCACATTCTTCTTCTTTTGAATCTGTCTAAGATGAAAAGTATTTTTCTTCTGGTTTTGTTCCTGCATCTTCTTTAATATGCTTCAGTTTTGTGATTTTATGAGATTCCTTGGAATAGAGATTATGTAGGTTATCCCAAAGTTCTTTAGCTGATGAACATTGTCCCACTCTATATTTTATTGGATCAAGTAATCCTTCCAATACTAAATCCATTGATATGTTGTTGTTTCTCTTAAATTCCTTCTTGGTTGCATTATTTGGTTTCTTTGTATCATTATATCCTGTAACAATTGATTTCCAAACATCATACCCATGTGTCCCTAGAAATGTTTTCATTTTGTTTCTCCATATCTCAAATCTCATACCAATATGACCATCAAACACTCATGTTCCATTTTTATTGCACTCCATGATGTTTCTTCCAATGGTTAAACTGTTTTCTTGAAGGACCCGCTCTGATACCAATTGTTGGAATACTGAGTGGGGGGTGAATCGGTATGAGCACATTTACCACTTTTAATCACAATATATAATATTCAACTTTATCATTTGTATATCATCTATGATTTCATTCAATATATCATGAGCATATAACCATAAGAAATACCATTCAACAACATTGCCTCAAATACACAGTACACCATAATTTATGTGGAAACCCAAATGAGAGAAAACCATGATATACTTTCTTATATATATCAGGAATAAATTCATTGGAAGCACCAAATTTCCAATTCTCCAGAATCAACTAGAAGGAAGCTCCAAGCCCTTGTTTACGGTCTCCAACCTGAAGGAAGCTACAAATCCTTGATTTTTTAGGTAATAATGGAAGGAGGATCCAACCTAAAGGAAGATCCAACACCCTGATTTATTTGGATCCAACCAGAAGGAGGCTACAACCCACTAATTTACAAGCTCCAACCTGAAGGAAACTCCAACTCCCTACAATCTATAACTCCAATCGAAAGTAGGCCATAACGCCATTTCTTTTCCCTGTCCTTCTTCCTTGAAATATAAGTGTAGACTCAAACTATCACTACCACTAATATTGTCACTGCCACTGTCTCATCAACTTATAATCAAATTTTCATTGTCAACCTGTCACTGTCACATCAACATATCACCGTCAACCTTTCATTGTCATATAAACCTATAACTGTCAACCTATCACTATCACTTTCACTTCCACTGTCATTTATATACCATCATCAAGTTGTGTGTCTCAATAATGTACCAAAATCTGTACCATATCATGTATCAACCGTGTACCAAGACATGTACCAAAACCTATACCATATCATGCATTAACCATGTACCACAACCTGTACCATAACAAGTGTCTCAACCATATACCATATCACTCATGATAAGTATCAATCATGTCATACACCATGTACCATAGGATATGCCAAAGAAAGTACTATTAATGGTATACATCAACCAAGTACCAACATCACCAAGCATTCCTTAACCATGTACCAAAACATCATGAATGTACCCCAAACATATACCATAACATCATCAAGAAGTGCATGAAACATGCATCAATATCACTAAGAAATGTACCCCATACACATGCCACCATACACCAAGTGTGTACCTCAACTATGTACCAAAACATCAATGATTTGCATCCAAGATATACCTCAAACCGTGTGCCAACATCCATAAATCATGTACCATTATATGTGTCTCAAGCATGTAATAACATCACCATGACATATACCAAACCATATACCAAGATAGCAAAGATATACTTCTAACAATGTATCATATCATCCCAAAGGTGTGCCATATCATGTACCATCAAGACATGCCTCAAGCATGTACCATAAAAAGAACCCTAAAATAACACATGTAAAGCATACCTTTGATCCTATATCATACCCGATACAAAAAATTATAGACCTGTATCTCTTCCTCAACTTCAACAACAAGAGAATATCATCTTCATCAAACTTTACCTCAGTCTCACGGGAATAGTTTTGGATTAGTCACAAACCCTAACTTTCAACAAGCATAACTTTGTACCTTTAATGAATGAAGGTTTGAAATTTTAACCAAAACTACCATGATATATATCTTCCATCTCTTCAAAATTTCATGGTATGAAACTTCTCAACACAGAAGTTATAGCAAAAATGGAAAAGCTTCCTGAATTTTACCTTATTTTGGAGAGTGAACTTACAGCATGCCACACACACAATATGTCATATATGATTCTGAAACTCTCACAGAAGATACTACAAACTATTAACTTTCCAATACAATTTGTCGCATATAATTTAGATCCTCTATGATGAAGTTATGATTGTTTTACCCGGAACACCTTTTTGAGACTAGTTTAAGGATTAGTCAAATACCCTATCTTCCACAGAGTGTATATCCAAAATTACAAAGACCCAGAAGCTAAACATTTTACCACAGGTACCTTGATATGTCTTCTCAATATATTCCAATTTATCTGTCATAATCATTATATAAAAAATGGTAATATGACCTTTAAATAACATACCTTAGAAAACATCATCACAAGAATTCATCCTCCCTTGGAAATTTTCCCTTATTTACTTCATCTTCCCTCTAAAAAATGCCTCAAATATCCTTCGTTACCTCAAATAAAAATCATTCAAGTTAATGTGACAAATGAACTCCTAGGTGCATTATTTATACTAGATATGGCACCCTCTTCTTAGGGTCGACTTGATCCAAATAAAATTCAATTTATTTTTTAATGATTATTCCATTGGGGCCGACATTACCAACAATATCCTTAATATTTATTTTAATATTTATTACAATGGGGTTGACTTGTAAATTCGTTTTTACAACAAATTTTCTTCTTTTAATTAATTTGGGGCCGACTTGTCACTTCTTGTTACAACTATTTAGGGGCTTCTTAACCATACTTCAGGGCTTCCATCTTCAAGAGGGCATATCTCCTTAAGCATGAGGAACCACGTGGTGTACCACCTACCATTGGAAATGGAATGATGAGTAATATCCATGTATGAGCGTTTTTCATGCATTTTCCATGTCCTTCATCCTATTTTTCCTCAAACAACTTTGGGCTTCATGACCACACCACAGGGGCTTCTCAACCACTTAACCACTTAGCCATCTTTCTAGGGCTTCTTATAGGTTAGGCTAGGGTTGACATAAATGCTTCTACAGTTCATCTATAGTTGAAATCAATGAAAATTAACTTTCCAACACTCTCCAATCTATCCCCGAATAAATGGTACTCTACAATATCAAGGAAATTGTCATCCTCGTTAGACAATAAATCAAATACCACCTTTCCCACTAGAGTAATCAGAAACTTGGACTGGCCCCTCTTTGGAATAAACTTCTCCCACATGTGCATACATGCATTAAACATATTTCTAGTAGGAAAGTGGAGTACCAAAGGTCAAGTGGAATGAACCCTCTCAAAAAATAATGTATACAACTGAGACACAAATGGGAAGAATCTCTTCCTAGACAGAACAAAGCGACAATGATCTAATGCATGAAAAAATTGTCTAAGAAAAAAACCCTCCCACCTAATCAATCAGGGCTCCTACAATAAACTATCTACATAATACAACATAGAGCAACTAATGTGCTTCCCATCAGAGATATATTATGACAGTGATGAGAGAGTATGACATAGGCACCTGACATCCTTTCTATGAAATGCACCTATCCACAGCTAACCACCATGAACCTAGAACTCTGAAGCCAAAATAATATTTGGACTGACATATCGATGCACATATTTTAGCTATGCCTCTCCTGCAACATCAGGCAATAGTGCAGGTAAATGGGTAAAATACACCTCCATCCTAGACAACCCAATGATGAAATAGATATCCTCCTTCGTGGGATGATACCACAGATCGATACTAACCTTAAACCCCTGTCTTGCATGATCCCAACAATAGATAAACTATTGTAACAATGTAGAGTTCCCCCTAAGGGATGCACCCTCCTTATAAACCTTCAAGAGGCCAATATTCATCAAAATGTAATGTGTATGTTGTGAAAGAGGGAAAGGGTACAACTCCCTATCCCTCTCCCTAGCCTCCCATTCACGCACAAATGTGTATGTCTCGACCTATCACCACCATACCTCCTCCTCCTATCGTCATCGTCTCTAATTCACATACAAATATTATTAGGCACATATATAAAGATAAAATAAATTGAAATTATAAAACAAATACATATATAAATGACGTCTATTTAAAAAATCCAAAATTAATTTTTTTTACAAAACAAATATTTAAAATCAACCAATGCACCACCAATAGATAATACACCCCACGTTCGATGCATTATATCAAAAAAAAGAACCACTAATAGGTGAGTCCCATAGGACAAACTTCATCGACTCAGTGTTTTTAACCATGCATGTTCAGTGCTTTTAACTATTGGAATATTCACCAATATTGAGAGGGGGGTGAACCAATATTGATCACTTTTTACTATTTTTAACCTTAATCACGTCATGTAAACATTAACCATTAAAAATGTCATTCATTATCACAAAAAACCATACACAAAACACAATGATTTTTAGGTGGAAAACCAAATGGGAGAAAACCACATAATGCTTTTCTTATATCATGTTAATATTACATTCATTGGAAGCACCAACTTCCAAGATTTGCCAACAACACCTAGAAGAAGGAACCAACCCCTTGATTACAAGAACCAACCTAAAGGAAGCTCCAACACCCTGATTTACCAACACTGACTGGAAGGAAGCACCAACCTCATGGATTTACCCACTCCAACTAGAATGAAGCACCCACTCCCTAAAACACAGGTAACAACCTATTGAATGAAGACATCAATCTTCTCAACTGAGCACCAACTCAATAAGATATCACCAATCCAAGATACTCATACACAGAGTAATTATGACTTCATTTTCATGCTTCATTCCATATACAATCCTTCAAACTCTAGCAATCCTCATAGCATCATTCCCAGAATGTAGTCACTGGCGGAAAAATCCATTCACGGAAATGTCCACTAATGGAAACATCCACTCACGGCAACATAAAAACTTCATAGCAGAGGATATGGCAACATCACAACCTCATGGAAACACCACAACTTCATAGAAAAGCATACGGTAGCATCACAACCTCACAGAAACATAACGACAATATCAAAACTTCATAGCAGAGCATATTGTAGCATCACAACCTCATAACAGTGAATATGGCAACCTCACAACCTTACGAAAACATCACAACCTTATAACATACCTTGAGAATAAGAAATACCTTAAGAGAATCCCTTAGATTTCTCTTACACACCAGAAAGACACCCCCACACCTTGACCACACTTCATACTTGATCTCTTCATTTATTACACTAAAAATGCGAAATTCTATCTTGTATTTATAGTAATTATGTCCCCAAAAATTAGTTGAGTTGACCTTAATTCTCTCGTTGGGCTGTCGGACGGAAAAACTCATATAGCCTCATTCCTAGGGAGTTATAGGGACTTCTATAAACCATTATAAAGGTATTGAGATAGCCTTTACAACCATGTAATTTTTTCTCCCATTTCATTTAATTATGTAGAATAAAAATTTCCTCAAATATAGGGTATCCAAATTGACCACAAATAATACTTTCAACAATATCCACCTTGCAATATTTATTTTGGACATTTGTAGGATTCTTCACTAGTCCTTAGGGGCATCTTCGCTTTTTTTTTAGGGCTTCTCCAAAGATCCTTCAAGGATCCATTTATGTACAAATAAAATTGGGCATGTGGAAACAACCACATGTTATCTCATCCTGTGAGGGCCATGCTTAAAAGATATGCCATAAAGGGACCACT
Source organism: Picea sitchensis (assembly GCA_010110895.2). Taxonomy (NCBI): domain Eukaryota; kingdom Viridiplantae; phylum Streptophyta; class Pinopsida; order Pinales; family Pinaceae; genus Picea; species Picea sitchensis. The sequence goes on from SNQJ01S0022549.1 coordinate 49,780, forward strand.
TCAGAGTTATGTACACTTATGTCAAGGATCCTTCAAGGCATGTCAAGGATTCTTCAAGTAGACACATCATTACTGCTTTAGGGACTTCTTCAATTTCCTTTGACATTGACTTGTCATCATGTCTTGACTACTACACGTTGGCTTCTCAAAGCTTCATTAACACATATTTAAATCTTATTCTCTTGGCTTCACGGATTCAAGGCTTATTTACTTGGACTCATGGCTTCAAGTATTCTTCACTTGGATTCATGGCTTCAATAATAAAAAAATCTCCATTTTTCACTACCACATCATCATCATCACTATTACATCCTTTTCATTACTACCACATCATAATCATCACTGCCACTTTGACATCAATGCCAACATTTTCTCAACACCTTATTCCTTTTTTAGTGATGCATTCTCACTCTATCCATCACTTTTTTTCTCTCCCCCTTTGACATCAATGGAAAAGAGACCATTGTTTCTTATCATGTGACTCCCCCTATCACCAACATTTTTTTTCTCTCCCACTTGACATCCATGATAAAGAGTTGCTCCCCCTATGGAATTTCATGATTCTCTTTCTTATTCTATTTCTCCTCCTATATTCATGCTTTCATCCACTATCATTTAACTCATTTTTCTACTCCCTCTTTCATCAATGATTCCTTATTTTGACTATAATGCTATGTTTGTGAGCATCTTTCCTTTTTGACAATACTCCCCATTTTACTATGTTGACTTCCCCTTAGACTGGGCCATTTCTTGAAGCTTTCTGAAGTATCTCCTCCTATGCTTCTTTATGATTTACCAAGCCACTATATTCTTCTCTATACAATCCTCTATTTTCCTTTCTTTGGTCTTCCTTTCCTGCTACTTCAACTCCCCCTCAGCATTATCCATGATATTGGGAGTCTCTATGCCAAATTGTTTAGAATAATGTATATGGGTTCTCTGCTGCAAGATCATCATTTGTAATCCTGACATCTTCCTCTTTACTTGCATATTTATCATTGTTACTCATGCAACTCATGTGGGTACATCCTCTAATAATTCTCCATTGACGTGTTCTTCTTTTCTTTTTTTTCTTCTACAAACCTTCTTATATTTGATATGATAATTTTCTTTCATAGAAGACTCCATCATGCTTCTACATTCTCGAGCTATGTGTCCATAGTTGTGCCATTTGTAACATTCAACATTATTGTAGATACCTATATTCCTTACTTGATTATGTATTGCATAAGCTCTATAGTCTATAGCCTTATGTCCAAAATTGTTGTAAGAAAAACAATAACCAGGAAAGAAACTTTGATAGGTAGGAGCAAACAGTCTTCTTTGAAATGGAGGTATTTGAGAAGATTGATTGTCATGTCTTGATTTATCATGGTTTTTTACTCTGCTATTGGAATCCTTTGAACCATTTGTATGTCTTTAGGTCATTCTTCGGTCTTTCTTGGTAGCTTGAAACTCTTTTCTTATTAAATGTGTTTCTACTTGTGGTCATACCCAATACCTATCTTCTCACTGGGAGATCTTTGTTGATTGAGGATGTATTATAAGGCTTATGAACTCTTCTCAAACTTCAAGTTTGTGGAATATTTCCTTTTCACTTATTCTCTTAGAGAAACAATTTCAAGTTCTTTTGCTTGACATATTTCTTCGTTCTCTTTTAGTTGATTGTTTAGGATTTCTTCAATTTTCTTGTCCTTTTCTATTTGAATCATATCATTTTTCATATTTTTGTTTAGTTGGGTATCTTTCTATTCTAATTGATTCTTCAATGTTTTTTTATTATTCTTAGCCACTTCTACTTGTTCTTTTAAAATAATGACAGTCATTTTAGTCTCACTTAACTTCTCTTCTAGATATGTATTCTTTTCTTGATACCTCTACAATTGTTCCATTAGAATTTTGTTCTTCTCCCTTGCATTCCTCAAATCATCTAGAGAACTAATCAGTTCCCCTTCAAGGTCTACTTAAGCTTCTACTTCATCCTTCTCTTCTTCTTCCGAAGAATGGATTTTTCTTTCATATTTATCTTTGTCAAAATTGTTTTTATTTTCATAGGTACATCTAATGTCACAAGGATTTAATTTATCACCAAAATAATATTTACTTGATTTAACTTCCTTCCCCTTTTCTTAATTTGATTCATTAGTTGCATGTTTATTTGGGTTTTCATCCATTTTCTTTGATATTGTTTCTTTGGTGTATCTGCATTTTGATCTTCTGCATATTCTTGGATTACTTCCTTTGTGTAGTTGTCTTGTAGTTTGTCCCAAATCTCTTTAGTTGATGAATTCTTTCTAACTTCATTTATTTTCTTTTCAGACCCCAATAAGATCCTTAGAATTATATTCAATGCCATTGCATTGTATTTTTGTAGATTCTTTATTTTTGCACCCTTTGGTCTGCCTTTTGGAGTGGTGTAACCATCTAATACTAATTTCAAAATTTCAAACCCATGTGCCTATAAAAATTCTTTCATCATTATGCTCCAATGAGAAAATTTTGATCCATTGAACAATGGAACTCCATCTACAGAGTAAACTTCTTGAATATCCATGATCTTCCTTCTAGTTGTTAGATTGTTCCCGAAGGAACTCACTCTGATATCAATTGTTGGAATATTCACCAATACTGAGAGGGGGGTGAATCATTATTGATCACCTTTTACTAGTTTTAACCTTAAGCACATCATATAAACATTAATCATTAACAATTACATTCATCATCACAAAAAACCATACACAAAACACAATGATTTTTATGTGGAAACCCAAACATGAGAAAACCATAGAATTTTTTTATTATATCATGTTAATATTACATTCATAGGAAGCACCAACTTCCAAGATTCTCCAGCACCAACTAGAAGGAGGAACCAACCCCTTGATTTACAGGAACCAACCTGAAGGAAGTTCCAACTCCATGAATTACCATCACTGACTAGAAAGAGGCACCAACCCCCTAGATTTACCACATCCAATTGGAAGGAAGCACCACTCCCTAAAACATAGGTGCCAACCTGTTGAATGAAGACACCAATATTCTGAACTGAGCACCAACTCAATAATATATCATCAATCCAAGATCTTCATACACAAAGTAATTATGACTTCACCTGCATGTTTCATTCTGTATAAAATACTTCAAACCATAATAAACCACATAGCATCATTCCTAGAATGTAATCACTGACGGAAACATCCATTGATGGTAACATCCATTAACGACAATGTCCACTAATGACAACGTCCACTCACGAAAACATCACAACTTCATAGTAGAGTATATGACATCCTCACAACCTCACGAAAACATCACAAGTTCATAGAATATCATACAAACTATTACAACCTCACAATAACATCACAACAACATCACAACTTCATAGAAGAGCATACAGTGGCATCACAACCTCACAACAATGCATACGACAACCTCACAACCTTATAACATACCTTGAGAATAAGAAATACCTTAAGATAATCTCTTATACCTCTCTTGCACACCGAAAAGACACCCCAACACCTTGAGCACACCTCACAATTCATATCTTCATTTGTTACACTAAAAATGTGAAATTCTATCATGTATTTATATTAATTTTGTCCCCCAAAATTAGTTGAGTCGACCTCAATTTTCTGGCTAGGTTGTCGGACAAAAAAACTTATATCTCCTCATTCTAAGAGAGTTATATGGACTTCAATGTACCATTGGAAAGGTATTGGAATAAGGTTTCCAACCATGTAAATTTTGATCCCATTTGAGTTAGGTATGTATAGTAACAATTCCCTCAAATATAGGGTATCCAAATTGACTACAAATAATACTTTCAACAATATACATCTTGCAATCTTTATCTTGGACATCTATAGGCTTATTCACTTTACTTTAGGGGCTTCTTCACTTGGTTTTAGGGATTCTTCAAGGCTGCTTCAATGATCCATTTATGTACAACTAAAAGTGGGCACGTGGAAACAACCACAAGTTATCTCATCCCGTGAGATCCATGCTTAAGAGCTATGCCATAAGGGGAGCACTTTATAGTTATATACACTTATGTCAAGGCTCCTTCAAGGCACTTCAAGGATTCTTCAAGTGGACACACCATTAATCCATCAGGGGATTCTTCAATTTGCTTTGGCATTGATTTTTTCTCATGGCTTGACTATTGCATGATGGCTTCTCAAGGATTCATCAACATGTCTTCAAGGGTTCTTCGCTTGGATTCATGCCTTCAAGGCTTATTTACTTGGATTCATGGCTTCAAGTCTTATTCACTTGGATTCATGGCTTCAATACTCAAACAATGTCCCTTTTTCACTGCCACACCATCACCATCATCATTATTACATCCTATTTATTACTCCCACATCAACACCAACACTGCCACTTTGACATCAATGACAACATTTTCTCAGCATTAACATCACTGGTCCATTTTGTTAACAAAGATTCACTACAATGCTCAAATTTATAGCGTACAAATCCACGGTTCCCTTTTTTAAACTAGAATCACCGGTGCACCATGTCTACTAGAGCATCAACATGATGTCTACTAGTGACGTTGTCTTTATGAAACTGGTGTGTTTGTTGGATTGATGGGCACCGCTAAGATAAACTTTATTATCAAAACTAAACATGTGTGATATGTTACTATTAATGCACATGTACCACCATGATAGTGGAGCATCGGTGTTTTGTACCTTGATGCATTGTAAAGGATAGAGCCCTGGGAACAAGGCATCCAATGAGATGCCCCATTATGAAAATTTAGGCAATATTTGTCTCTGTGTGTTTCTGTATATAATATTGGTGCGTTGGATTACAATGTTTGCACCACTACGTTCAATTTTATAAATCAATATGTTAGTTGTGTCATTATTTAAGTGAAGTGTACCGATGCATAATATTAAATGGAACTGGTGTGATTTATTCAATGCATGCATATTTTTTTATAAAGTATGGTAGTGTGTTTGAACGTTGATGTGCCCTAGAATTATGTTTCGAGTATGCCGCGGTGTTTTTGGTTAACATTGGTGCACCACTAGGTTAAATTTTCATATATCGTTGAGCCAACAATGTGGTCAATGAAGTGAAATGTGTCAGTGTCGGTAGAATCCCATTGCACACCATTTTTGGGGCATTCCAAAGGACACACTGCATTGTAAAGGATAGAGCACCAGTGCATTTGATTACAATGGTTGGATTTCTATGTTAAATTTTAGAAATTGTTATGTTAGTGGTGTTCCTAGTTAAGTGAAGTGTAGCGATGCGTATTGTTAAACAACACCGATGCAATTTATTCAGTGCGTGTAATTGTTTTATAAAGTATGGTGGTGTGTTTGAACACTAACGTGTCGGGGTGTTATGTTTTGGGTATGCCCCAGTGTGGTTGGTTAAAATTGGTGCACCGCGTTAGCACTAAAAGTCACACTTTGAATGCTAAAGTGTAAGCTCAACACCCATCAGTAGGTTAAAATATAAGTTTTTATGATGAAGTCAAATGGATCAAAACTCAGTCAGAACATGGAAAATCACAAAAGTTTCCATAAATGATGTATCAACAAATGAGGTCTTGGCTAACTTAGATCATGGTTTTGAAGAGTAAAATGGATAGATAGAATACTTAATGAGAAAATGAAAATGTCTACCACTCACATCAGGATACTAGAAAACATCCGAGGAAAGTATTTTTACATAAGAACTTCTTTAATCAAAATATAAACTCTAAGAAAATCATAGCAGCACCACAAAAAAACCTCCATTGCAATACACATACAATACATCAAATGAATCATTCAAACGACAGTAAAATCATAGCAAGATTGATATAAGATACTAAGAAAAGAATATAATTTCTATTAATAAAAAAGTTTCAAGTATGATACACAAAATCCAGAGGATGTCTATGTAATTCCACAACTTCAAAAAAGTATGAGTCTCATTACAATCCTTCGAACCTTTCAATGATTTTCAATATCTATGTTATAGCCTAGGATGTCAATTACAACTTTACAATTCGAATTTTCCTTCTTTCCTAGGATTCCCACACCTAAAGGTGGAGTAACTACAGTTGTTCAAAAAAAATGTAACAAACTGCTAAAAACTAGGAACATATTGGTAACCTCCTTGATCATATTAAATGAACTTGATGACGTGTGATCTGAACACATCTCCCTTGGTCAGGTGTCCCTCTAGCCTTCAACTAAACTTGTAGCAGTTGTCATAACCTTATATTCCTATTTGGAAACCGTTTTCTCCTCCAAAACCTACAGATCAGGAGTTCACAGTGCAGTTCCCAGTGCCAACCTGTATCATCCAGTTCGCAGTGCCAGGCACTGCGAACTCTCTTGTAGCTTCTCTGTTTGTTTGAAACTGCATAAAAAACACTCCAAAATTGTCCCAAGTGTCAACAACTGCTATAATAATATATGATAGTGTTATAAGACATAGGCGAGATTAATACATCCTCAATTAAATCCTGACTTATTAAACATGACTATCTTCAAATTAACAAAATACCAAAACCCAAAACTGTCAAAAAAGGTATGATTCAAGGTGTCCATATCCTTTAATTTATGACTCTGTAGCTCCTCCTGGTGGAAGCTTTAGCTAATAGATCCAAATTCTTCTTGGCCAACTATTCTCTGAAAGGTTGCAGCTCCATCTTTATCCCTTTGATGTGACTCTAGTAGGCTATGTTCTGTCTACACAAGTTTCTAATATGCTTGTGGAGAGGTCTAAATATTTTATCTATAAACTTAGCCTTTTCAATATTTCCAAGACACATATCCATAAGATCACTTAGCTTCTTATTTTCAACTAACTTCTCCCTTTTTAATTTATCAATTTCAGTCGTGGCCTCTTTAAGTTCTCTATTCATCCTCTTAAAGGTAGGACTCTCTGGAGGAGTAGTTATGTCTACAAATTCAATGGGCTCTTTGATAGGTACACTTTTTCCCTTTCTCTGGATGGGGGCTGTCACTGACACTTTCTCCACAATGCTTTCCTACTTTGTTGATTCTCTAGTAATAGGTCTCTTGGTCTTGACCTTGCCTGTAGTAGGTGGTGAAGAGAACAACAAATTTCTCCCTCTTAGATCTGTGGCTCTAGCTAAAGGAGTCTCCACTAGACCGGGAGTTGGAAAAGGTGAAAGCTCTCTTTGTGGGCACTGAGAAGATCCCCATTCTTGTACATGTTCCTTTGTTTCCTTATCTTTCTTAACCGACCTGATGCTCTTCCTTTTCTAATTGACCTTCAACTGAATAGTCTTGTCAAATTGAAGAGGGACTTGTACCTTTGACTGTGGGGTAGGAGCAATGTTAAGTTGAAAGTTGGAAGAAGTAATGAATTCTTCCCATTCCATGTTTCTCTTACTTAATTCCTCCATCACTAGCATCTTTATTAGTCTTGAATGAAAAACACTTGTATCAACTTCATTAGACTTAGCCTGAACCCTATCAGACATTTTTCCAATACTTCTGAACAAGTAGAAAGGAATATTCATAGCATCTTTCCCTGTGAAGTGTAGCAGTAGTCTTATGTGATAATGATAGATCATGTTAAATATACCTTCATAGGTAATGTATATTTGAATTATATTCAACATTTTATCAAAACCCTTTGACATATGGTTTCTGGGCACACCCTTTGACAAATTATCCTTTTGGTGTTCTGGTTTGAGGAATTCCCTTGAAAAGTAAATATTCAAAGTTATGGCCTTGAACCATCTCTCCCCAGTACTAGGTATCTCAATGGTTGATGATATGGTCCTCTCAGATACCTCAAATTCCAGTATCCCAACTATTGGCAGTAGGCCGAGGTAGAAAAGCAAGCCGTTTTTGGGAAAGAAAGAACGCATGAGGAAAGCAACAGCTGGAAGGGAGAACAACATGCGTGCATGCATGAAAGACCTAATGACATTAGGGTTAGGGTTTTGGTAATGTATTGTAATGGATGAAGAGCTAGAAAATGTATAAATACAAATACTAAGGTATCGTAGGGGGTTCGTTCGATGGATGGATTAGATGTTATGATTATTGTTGTTGGTTAGTTAATCTTTTGATAGAAATAAATCGATATTGTAAGAAACGTTGTAGTAGCAAGTCGATGTGTGATATTTTGATGTATGATTCATTTTTGTAAGTTGTTGAGATGAGGATGGAGGAGGGAAGATATTGAGGGTTAGATCGCAGGCTGAGGAGCCTAGTGCGATCTAGTCTGCCTCATATAGATATTACCCAACAAGGAAGAGTTGTAAGCATGAGGCGCTGTAGATGCAGAACTATCATAATAAAAGAGAGAAGATCCAAATCATTTTGGATGTAGCCCAGGAGGGGGTGAACCATGGTAATCTCTGTGTTGTATGATGAATGCATGCATATCTTTAATGTCTTCAATAGTTATGGTTATGTTGAATAAATGAGTTGCTATATTCCTTATTTATGTGCACTTAACAACATATTATATTTACAACTTAGAATAATGGCTCAATATACAGTGCTCATATCTCACACTCAATCCTAGGTTGTAAACATATGAGTCTTATAGCCACCCATTAAAGCTATCGTGGGTGAGACTACACAGTGCATCCTGTGTGTTGTGTTTCCTTCTAGTTTACTAGGAGGGATGATAGTTTTAGATGATTTGTTGTAAACTCGAAAGACATGAACCCTGGTTCAATAGAAGCTTAGACAGAATAGAAGAGAGTTACCCAACAAATGGTTTCATTGTCATTGGTAGGAACATGAGAGGATTGAGTAGATGAGATAGGTTGATCGAGAAAAGAGAGAAGAAATCAATGAGCCAATAGAAGTGGATGTTGATACCATGGAATCCCACAAAATCAGAGATCAAAATCTAGTTGAGGACCAAAGAGCTATAGTTTGCACAGAAAGACAACAAAAACCCTAGAATAACACCTCACAAATATCTTGAGAAATACGTATTTACTGATCTACATGAAGTTTTTGCTGTGATTTTCCACATTTATTGCAGGAGTGAATACTAAGGTTGAAGGATAAACAGACAACAAACCGGATTCGATAGTTAGATTGGAACCCAGTACAGATTAAGAAGTTACAGAAGGTGAACAACAATTTCACCCACGCATTAGAATTTTGGATTGACAGTATTGTCACAGGATTTATAACATAGTTTGCAGTCGACATAGCAAAGTCGTATAGCGCATCAGAGCAAGAGTTTCTACACAGACTTCGAGGAAGGTACATTCGATCCCTATATACTTCTATTAAGATATTGTTATATAATAAAGGTGTAATGACAATGGAGTCAGACAGCTAAATTTCCCTGTGTGCATGGGGGAAGGGGGGAAGCACTAACAGAAAGAGGAGAAATGAAAGGAGGAAAAGATAAAGGAAAGAAGGAAGAACCCTTGGACCCGATCATGATGGAAAATGACCAGATCAAGCAGATCATGGTGAAAACTGGAAAGACACATAGAGGAGTACCCTACCAATACAAGGTGAATACCAAGAAGAGAGTCGTAGCCACGAGGGAAGGCTTGGCGAGTGATGAGGAAGAGGCAGAGGATCTACGGGCTATGGAGCATATTGAGGAAATCATGCATGCAACATATGAGAGGAAGATGAGAGGGCCAAGAGGGGGAAGAGAAGGTAGCAATCCTATCCATATTAATGTCAGTGTGGAACCCATAAACTGATGTGCAACTAATACACCAAAGATAACACCATCATTTAGACAACCAAATTTTGGAAGAAGAAAGACAACAGGAAGTACATCTACACAAGGAACAACAATTGGCGGAGCCAATTTAGGAAGCAGTAGTCAATTATCTACACCGCGTAGAGGAGGTAGTATTTTATCATTTAGAATGGCAGGACATGATCCCACCATCAGGTTACCATAATTTCAAGGAGAAGAAATAGAGGACCCTGAGAAACATTTGTTTATTTGTACAAAGATCTAGGAAGCAAAATAGATCACCAATGAAGATACTAAACTATCATAGTTAGTGGTTACGCTAAGAGACCGTGCACTAGACTGGTATATGAGTTTAGACGCAAACAGTGCACCTGGGATGACAAGAACACTAACAGACATTAAGAAGTTACTAATTAATGAGTTCCAGAAGCTAAGTTCAGAGGATCAGTACATGAATGAGATGATCGAAATAAGACAGAAACTAGGAGAGTATGTATGGTATATTGACCAGAGGTTCAAGCGACTGAAGAGGAAATTGAAATATCTCATGACCAATATGAAGCATCGACACCTATTTGTTAATTCATTACTACCACACTTGAAATATACATTGGGACAACAAAATTTCCAGATGCAGGCAGAGGCTCTGCAGGAAGCCTTGCAACTAGAAGAAAACTAGTATCAACAGACAGACCTAGCTATCGAAGAAATGAAGGAGCATCTAAAGAATTTAACATTCCAACTGAACCAGAATAAGAACAAGGACAAACGAGAAGTCGTTTGGTGTACCTCATGCAGGATGGAAGGACACCACAGGAACGAATGTCCAACATTCACGCAGTATATGGCAGCAGGAATGCCAAATCCATTACCATCAAGAGGATTATGGTGTGAATTCTACAAGAAAATGGTTCATGACTCTTATCACTACACGATGATGCAGAAATACCAGACAGTCCCAAATCGTTCATATTGCACCTTTTGCAAGTCAGTGGGCCATGATGACAAAGATTGCATAACTATGGAGTTGATGAGAGAAAGAACATCAGATGCATATAGAGTGCAGGCAGAAATGATGACTGGGCAAGATGCACCACATTTCAATCAAGTTCTAGCTCCATACAACACTGTGCAGTAGCAGTATAACACTGCACAACAGTAGTATAATACTACGCAAAAACCATATAACAATGCACAACTGCAGTACAACACGACACAACCTCAGTACAATACCATGCAGCTTAATCAAGCGCCTTAGTATAACACGTCGAGAGGAGATCAAGCAAGCTACAGAGGTGGAGGATGAGCCAGAGGATGTTTCAGACGAGGTAGAGGACCAGTGGTATGTCACAATTGTCAACAACCAGGACGTTATGAAAGAGAATGTCTTCTTCAACCAACAACTTGTATGTACTTTCATGCATCGGATCACGACACAGAAGAATGTCCAACACTATTGGTAAATATTTAGGAAAAGAGGAACCAAAACAACCAGAATGTTCAGTGGATTTCAGCCGAAACAAGGGATGAAGGATGAAACATCAATATAGTGACCCATGGAGGAGCGAAAATAGGAAACGATGCAGCCCGACAATAACTAGAACAAAATTAGTGGGTGAATAAGAACATCGAACCAAAGAAGTAGATCGATGCACAGAAGGAGAAGTATATATTCAAGCAAGCAAGACAAGAATTTTAGAAGGAAGACATGACATTGACTTCAATTGCACAACAAAACAAAGAAGTACCAGAGTACGAGATGCCTCCATTATTGGATCATACCAACGAAATGTAGTCCACAGTACAAGTAAGTACAATAAAAGTCTTTTTGAAATCATGTGTAAAGGTATTAAATGATCCATCATATGTGAAAATATTGCAAAACATACTAGAAAAATGTAGAATTGAGTAGAAAGGAAAACTAGACCCAAAAATTTTCAATCACCTACATACAGGAAGAAGAACTAATAGGGAGTTCAGACTAAATGCCAATATCGAAGACTTCAACTTGGGAGATATCATATTGGATTTAGGATCTGAAGTTAATGTATTACCAAAGAAGACATGGCAATGCATGGGAGAGCCCATAGTAGGATATTCACCTGTTCAATTGAAAATAGAAAACCAACACAGAGTCCTACCAATCGGTAGACTGAAAGGAGTGATAATAGACCTTGATGGAGTGCGCACCAAAGCAGATTTTGAAGTCACTGAAATAGTGGATGGTACAACACCTTACCCAACGTTGCTTGGCTTGGATTGGGAAATTGACAACTAGGCCATAATCAAATTGAAGACAATAAAAATGACATTTGAGTCAGGACAGTATAGGGTCATCGTGTCAATAGACCTATCGGAAGGGGAGATGTTTGTAGAACCTACTTGCCTAGAATTAGAGGAAATCAGTCAGTTGTATAGAACAAATGCATGCAATGAGTATTATGTAAACCCAACTGCAGATGGAATGCTCAGTTGGCAGAGCATTACTTCATGTACAACAGATTCAAATACCGGTTTAGAGAACTAGCAGCAAAGGCTACACAAAGTTTCCACGAGGAGATGTGCATGAATAGATTGTGCAATAAGATGGGTAGGCACAAAAATGAGAGAACAACCTATTTTCCATGAAATCAATGATTTGGAAACATTCTTGCCATAATATGAAGACACAATTTTAGAGAATCAAAGACTATTAACACTTGACACAGCACTCAAGGCCACACCCACAAGATGGTGGGGCACACACAGAGAGACAATCATAGATTGGTACCAATGTAAGTGGTTACTATGCATAAGGTTCGATGCAGAACACAAAAACAACAAACAACAGAGGTATGATGGACAAGGAGCACCAACAGAACACTTGGAGAAATGTCGAATGCAGTGGAAAATGACACCCCCAGAAGAATGGCCTCATCATTTTATACACACTCTGGAGGACATACCAGTGAATTGGTGTATAGACTAGGAATTGCACAAAGGAACTGCGACCTGGATGACATTGCAACAAAATTTTATAGTCACTTTCTCATTCAAGCATGAGGACCCCAACATAGATGCAGCTCTGAAACAAATCATAGGAGTAATATTCATCAAGGAACTAGAAGTTGAGCTCATAACAAAAGAACAATAATGAAATAAACAAACAGTTAAGGAACTGTTTTCATGTTACCATGTGCAGGAGGAAGAACCAGATGAAGATGATCCACACGATATTCAGATCAAAGAAGAAAAAGGTGAAAGAGAAGTGGAGGGACCACCTATATAATCATAAGTCATTTCCGTGCCGATCAAGGTAAAGAAAGTTAACATTGGGACAACTGAAAATCCCAAAATGGCCAACATTGGAGATTACTAGGATGAGCAGACTGTAGAAAGCATAATAGAGTTCTTGCGTGAATACATTGACCTGTTTCCCACAACATTTATAGAAATCAAGGGTATAGCAGGAGAGCTAGGAGAGATGAATATACCTCTTAGACCTGAAGCGATACCGATCAGACAACGACCATATAAATTTAACCCAATATACAAACATAAAGTCAAAGTTGAGATCGACAAGATGCTCGAAGCTGGCATCATAGAATCGGTTGAAGAATTGGAATGGATAAGCCCGATGGTTGTGCAAGACAAGAAACAAGGATGGATAAGAATATGCATCGACTTGCGGAAGTTGAACGATGCATGCCTACATGACCTGTTCCCTACACCTTTCACAGACAAAGTGTTAGAGAATGTGGGAAGACATGAAGCTTACTCATTCACTGATGGATTCTCAGGCTACCATCAGATTAAGATAACATAGGAGGACAGATGCAAAACCACATTTGCGATAGAATGGGGATCCTACCAATACACAATCATGCCATTTGGACTGAAGAATGCACCAACAATATTTTACAGAGTAGTCATCATCGCATTTAAGGAATTCATCCATCAATTTCTCGAAGTATACCTAGATGACTGGACAATTTACAGTTTGTTGAAATATCATGTAGAAGTATTACGGCTAATGTTAGAAAGATGTAGGTAGTGCCAGATATCATTGAACATAAAGAAATGCATATTCAGAACACCGTTTGGGATACTATTGGGCCACATAGTATGCAAACGGGGTTTATTAGTAGATCCTACAAATATTACAGTAATTGTTAACTTGCAAGCACCCAGAACAATCTGTCAACTAAGAGAGACATTGGGACACACGTGATACTATAAGAAATTTATCAAAGGGTACCCATAGATTACTACACCAATGGAAAAATTGTTAAGAAAGGATACAAAGTTTCAGTGGAACGACGAGTGTCAACACAGTCTAGATACCTTGAAGGAAAAGATGGTCACTGTGCCCATACTAGTTTTTCCAGACTAGGAGAAGACATTCCACATGCATGTAGATGAATCGGCCATAGCACTTGGAGCTATCTTGGTGTAGCTAGGAGCGGGAGACTTGGATCACCCGATAGCATTTGTGAGCAGAAAGTTATCAGAATTAGAACAAAACTATAACACTACAGAAAGGGAAGGCCTAGCTATGGTCTACTCATTACAGAAGTTCAGACATTACCTATTGGGAAAACACTTTAAGATGTTCATAGATCACTTAGCCCTGAAATACCTAGTCAATAAGCCAGTGTTGGGGGGGAGAATTTGTTGATAGTTACTACTATTTCAAGAATTTGACTTTGAAGTAATAGTTAAGCTAGGAAAATTGAATGCAGGACCTGACCACTTATCTAGGGTCACAAATGGAGAAGAACCGGCGAACTTAGATGACAACTTTCCAGATGCACATCCAATTTCAGTCCAGATCATTGATGAACACTTTGCAGATATCATTCGGTACTTGAGCATGGGTACTACGGTGCAAGAATATAGCACCGTACAGAAGAAAAACCTGGTAGTCCGCGCAATAGATTATCAACTGATTGCAAGACACTTATACAATATGGATGCAAATAGCATCTTACGAAGATATGTGTTAGAACATGAAATACCAAGAGTCTTAGTAGAAGATCATGAGGGAATATGAGGAGGTCTTTATGCAGGAAATGCTACCGCACAAAAGGTATTGCGCGCAGGAATTTGGTGGCCAACGATTCACAGAGACTCGAAGGAGTACTGTCAAAGATGTGATGTATGTCAAAGGTTAGGTAAACCCAACATAAGATATGGGATGCCATTAGGAACACAAGTAACATTATAGGCATTCGAAAAATGGGCAATAGACTTTGTGGGACCAATCAACCCACCAACAAAAAGAACATGAGCTAGGTACATTATTACCGCAATGGAGTACCTAACAAGATGGGTAGAAGCCGCACCAGTGAAGGCTTGTAGCGCAGAAACAACAACACACTTTTTATTTGAACAAGTGATCACTAGATTTGGGTGCCCAAGAGTTTTGATGAGCGACCAAGGCACGCACTTCATAAAATCACTATCAGCGCTATGAAGGAAGAGTTTGAAGTCCATCATCAGAAGATCACACCTTATCATCCATAGGCAAACAACACAGTGGAAGCATTTAACAAAATCTTGGAGAACACACTGACAAAGATCTGTAACCTCAACAGGGACGACTGGGATCTCAAAGTACCAACAGTATTATGGGCTTACAGGACTACATGCAAAAAGTTGACAAGTCACACACCATTTAAACTGGTCTATGGCCAAGAATTAGTAGTGCCATTAGAATTATTAGTACCAAGCTTGTGCATAGCAACAATTACACATATGATAGAATGAGGCATAGTACATGAATGCCTAAACCAATTATTGACCATGGAGGAAGAATGGATCTTAGTAGGGTTCCACCAACAAGTTCAGAAAGCAAGAGAAAAAGCTTGGCATCATAGACACATCAAGAAGAAAACATTCAAGGAAGGAGATCTAGTACTTATGTATGATAGCAAATCGTTTCAACACCTAGGAAAGATAAGAATGCATTGGCTTGGGCCATACAAAGTAGAATCTATCAAAGATGGAGGAGTTGTACAGTTGAAAGACTTATCAGGTGCAAAACTCAGAGGAATGATCAATGGGAGCCGACTGAAGTTGTGCAAGGACAGTCGACCACCCACCGCACAGT
Organism: Picea sitchensis; assembly: GCA_010110895.2. Lineage (NCBI taxonomy): Eukaryota > Viridiplantae > Streptophyta > Pinopsida > Pinales > Pinaceae > Picea > Picea sitchensis. The sequence continues at coordinate 65,552 of SNQJ01S0022549.1, forward strand.
AAAATAAAAAACAAAAAATAAAATGTGTAAATATATCAAAAAGAACCAATAGAAAGATAATGCGCCAAAAGAAGAAAGAGCACGCATAGTTAGCAACACAAACTCAACGAGGAGAAGGACAATGGTCACATAAAAAGGAAAACAAGCAAGAAAAGGAAAGTCAGAAAAAGCAGTACGACAAGACAACATTAGGTGGAATTGAAGGACGGGAAGGACCGATGGGATGCCACATTAATCGCGCCAAATGGAGTCAGCAAAGTAGAAGTGATGGCAAGTACGAAACCATTGGAGGTGCATTGAACCTGCAATTAAGGTGCATTAAACCCATAATTAAGGAAGCATTCTCGACAAGCTTCATGGGAAGCCCATACAACACGCGGACACGACAACAAACAATCTATTTGTGAAAAGAGAGTAGACAAAGAGAAATAGAGGATAAAACACACAAAGAGAGTCTGCAGAGGCCACAAAAACCATTTGAACCCAACAAACATTTGACAGTCACCAACATGGCACAACCAAAGCAAGCAGAAGCGATCCAGAGTGTCAGACCAACCAAGGTTAAAACCAGGTCATGATGACAGTTGGAAGAAGGTGAACAAAAGCCATCAGATATCGTCAATGTCGACAAAATCCCATCTCCAGAGATGATCCCAGTAAAACCCACATCAATACTGGAATAAATTCAACACACAGTGGCAGAGGGCATGAATGTAGATATGTCGGCAGAGGCACAAGAGCCACAGAACCAAGAAGCAGAAACCCTAATGGAGATGCAACCAAATAACATCGAATAATCTCTGAGAGTCAATGGAACATCGTCAAATTTGGAAGCAGCAGTTGAGCCAGACGAGTCTCAAACCACTATCTCAGACTACCCGCTGGAAGGAACGGTAGAATATGTCACGAGTCAGCTAGAATGGTATGCTAAGGAACAATCAAAAGTCGTTGGAACTTTGAGCCAGCCACCACCATCGAAGAAATACAAGCACCAGGTACTGATCTCATCTCACAAGAAACTTTCCGCAAAAATCATGCTACCACGTATACCAGAGGGGGTACAGGTAGGACCAGACCTGCTGAGTCATATAGGGAAGCTCAAATACTTGGACCACAATGTAGTAGACATAGACAAGTTTTCGTAACTTGTGAAGAGGGTGTTCATGTAGACTGTGGGAAGAGATCGATTTGGAGAATCGGTTGATTAGCCACTCCAATGGGCAACTGGATTGGAGAAGACATGAATTTTAGGTCTGCTAGACTTACCACATTTTGGCAGAGGCCAGAATGAAACAATGTGTGTCAAACAGCTGTTAGCAGTCACACATGAAGTAGACATATGGTTGGACAAGCTCGTCTCCATAGATGTTGAGCTGATTGGGAAAATAACAGGATTACCATCCTGGGGTATGGATCTCGTGTATTTTCTTGACAACAAAGCAAGGGAGAAAGAGATAGTAGAAGAGATGAAGAAGAAACATGGTACCGACAGAGGGACACGAGGCATCATTATCAAGAAGATCAACAATGCCGCAACACAATTGGGCATGAAAATCTTAGCCTACAAGATGATAAGAAAATGTCATAGGGAGGAAGTTCCGGCTGGAGTTGTTGCAGTTGTAGCTCAGTGCGCAGAAGGCACCACAGTGATTTGGGCACCATATCTCTTGAACTTGTTCCTGGATGACTACAAGGATGCGCGGGATCTCGGAAAAAAGTTTCGCTATTCTTGGTTGATCACGTTAATAGCCTTTATGGGTTGGAGGGAACTAAGGTATGTAACTTTTCGTACCAGACCCAAACCGAATCAGGGAGAAAGATATCTATTGCTGAGAGTCGGGTCGGTTTCCAGGCATAAGAGGGAAAACATGTACGTATTCAAAGGATACCTATGCGACATGCAGGAATCCATCAACCAAATGTGGAGAATAACACCAGAGGTTTTCGCGCGGTATGGGGACATCGCCAATTTTGGAGCCACACGACATACAATGCAGATACAGGCATGGAAGGATCCCAATAAAGAGTGGTTGCAAATGCATTAATGTATCAAAGAAGGTGATATCAACATAGTAGTTAAAGACTGGGAAGATGAATGGAGGATTCCATCCCTCACCCAGGATGTGCTCGAAAGAACAGTAGAAGAAGAGGCAAGGTAGGAAGGAACATAGCCTTGGTAAATCCAAGTGCCCAAGAAACGAAGGACGGGCCATCCAACGACAACGCAAAAAAATGAAGGCACGACGAAGATGGGGAACTAGAAGGGGGAGAAGGGGAATACACAGCTAGCCAAAGAGAAGCAGAAGTAGACCGAGGCCATGCAAGGGACCACAGTAAGTCCCAATCCCCAGGAAACAGGGGGGAGTAAGAGACTAGCCACACAAGCCGGAGGAGCGTGCAAGAAATCGAAGGCGAAAAGACTGCCTCCAGAATATACGATCACAGATGATGATGGGGAGATGATAGCTCGAATGGTCTAGGATTGTCTATCCGAGGACTTCAACCATGCTACACACCATAGGGACAAGATTCAACAGGAGCTAGCAGACATGAGATAGTTCCTCAAGCAAATAGGGGAAGCACAAATAGCAGCCAGTGGCATGAGAACAGAGCCATTAGCACCACAGACAGAGGAAAGAGTGGAAGAAGAGGAACGATATCCAGTCTAGTCATTACCACACCCGAACGCAACATTCCACATCACACCCAGTATGCTACGCATGGATGAGATCATGGGACAAACATCCTTTAAGGACTTAAGCCAGATCCAAATGGTGTTGACGCGGATGCCGACTAGGGCTCTACACAAGTTGAAGGTTAGCATAAACCATGAGGTACAGTCTCGCACACACAAAGACTTAATTAAATTGAAGGAAGCAATAGAGAAGAGGGATGCACTAGAAATAGTCTATGAGTAGGCTAAATCTTAGACTCGGGAGGAAAGGGAGCGCATAAAAGGATTGGAACAAAAAGTGGCAGGAACTTACGAGAATATTCCACAGGCCACGCAGAGAGATGAAATCACAACAACATAAAAGATAGATCAGATTGTGCAGGCAATTGATCAATATCAGAAGGAGATCGAGAATCTCTAAGAACAACTCACACCAACCACTCCACTAGCAGTGAAGGAGCAAAGGAAGCAGGAAGAAACAATGCAGTTGCAGGAAATAGAGCAGAAAGTCAGCACAGCAGATCACTTGTTTGATAAAGCAATGCAGCTTTGGAAAAAGTTGGAGGACGATCAACAGGTCCAAAAATGGTACAAGGAGGAAGAAAGGATCAATGCAGCAATCCAAGAACTCAAGCATAGGCAGAAGACCATGCCAATCATAGAATGCATCAAAGGGCCATAGGACATGAAGAAATTGCAGGAAGAACTTACCATTGTGCAAGCGCAGAAACAAGAGCGGCAGGCTCAAATGGAACCATTGCAGGAGTGGGTAGCAGAAGTCCTAGCACAAGTAGAGGAAGCAAAAACACATATAGCACAGACCCAAGCAGAGTGCATGGAATTGATCAGTGACAAAATTGCAGTCTAGGTAGTGGACACAATCAAGGATAAGACTGTGCAGGTGTAGAAATAGGCAGCAGAGCTCAAGGAAAAGTTCCATACGATCACCGATGAGATCGACGAAGTCCAGAAAGGTTAGGTGTCTCGGGATGAACCACATTTCAGTGTTGGGGTCATGTTGGCAACAAGCCGAGGCAGAAAAGCAAGGCATTTTTTGGAAAGAAAGCACACATGAGGAAAGCGACAGCTGGAAGGGAGAACAACACATGTGCATGCATGGAAGACCTAACGATGTTAGGGTTATGGTTTTGGTAATGTATTTTAATGGATGAAGAGCCAGAAAATCTATAAATAAAGATACTTAGCTATCGTAGGGGGTTCGTTCGATGGATGGATAGATGTTCTGATTATTGTTGTTGGTTAGTTCATATTTTGATAGAAAGAAATGTTATTGTAAGAAACGTTGTAGTAGTGAGCCAATGTATGATCCATTTTTGTAATATTTTGAGTTGAGGAGGATGGAGGAGGGAATATCTTGAGGGTTATATCACAGGCTGAGAAGCCTAGTGTGATCTAGTCCGCCTCATATAGATCTTACCCAATGGGGAAAATTTGTAAGCATGAGGCGTTGTAGATGCATAACTATCATAATAAAAGAGTGAAGAGCCAAATCATTGTGGACGTAGCCCAGGAGGGGTGAACCATGGTAATATATGTGTTGTATGATTAATGCATGCATATCTTTAATGTCTTTAGTAGTTATGGTTATGTTGAATGAATGAGTTGCTATATTCCTTATTTATGTGCACTTAACAACATATTATATTTACAAGTTAGAATAATGGCTCAATATACAGTGCTCATATATCACACTCAATCCTAGGCTGTAAACACATGAGTCTTACAACCACCCATTAAATCTATCTCAGGTGAGACTACACAAGGGATCCTGTGCACTGTGTTGCCTTTTGGTTTACCAGAAGGGCCGATAGTTTTAGAGGATTTGTTGGAAACTTGAAAGACATGAACCCTGGGTCAATACAAGCTCAGACAAAATAGAAGAGATTTAACCAACACCAACCTTGGTCTTGGTTCCATCAAAGTTTAGTGCAAATTCTTTAGCCACCTCTGGGTTCCCTCTCTTCATTTTCTGTTAGAAGTTAATACAACCCACTCTTTGGAAGACCTCCCTGATAAGGGGTTCCTCATAAAATAGTTGCATATCATAGGTATTTGTCCTCACAATGTCTCCACCTTTATGAACCTTCTTTTGTTTATTATCCCTATGTGTTAGATAGACAAGTTTTGTCACATTAATGAAAAATTACCCACAATGGAGAGCAAGGAAGAAGACGAAATGACTACTGGAATCAATAATAAAAAGCCACATAGACCTATCACAATTAAAATATTTCTAAGTAAGGCTTAAATATTTTAACAACAAGGTTATCTCCTTTAAATAACTGTGAATAGATGATGAATTGGAAAAAAAGTCTACTTTGCAAGGATGCTGGAACAGAGAGTTCACAACGCTGGCTAACTGCATAGAGTTCTTAGCGCCAGAGATAGGGTTTGGAAAAATATGTATGAAAAGAGTGATGCAAAGGCCAAGGATCATAAGATAGGGTAATTCAAGCCCAGGAATGTTGATGGTTTCAAGAGATAAGCTTCAAAGAAAGGGGAGAAGGTTTTGGAGCTTAATTACAAGTCTGTGAGATAGTTCGTAGTACCATAAATCCAGTTCGTAGCGCCATACAATGGAGAAGCCACTAACCCCTTTCCAGGCCTTAAAACAAGGTGGGAAAGCTCATGAAGTACCTGGTAGCCTAGAGTTGGAGGCTGATATCTTCAGATCTTCTCAGGAGCCCCTACAAGTAGTCTAACCGCCAACTCATCCCCCGCAGCTAGTTCACAGTGAAGTGTGTAGTGCTTGTCTGTAACATTAGTTCATGGCGCCAAGTTGGAGGATTTTTTGCACACTTGGAGAAAACAATTAAGACATCCATAAAAATGATCCTTGAATATTGATTTAATATTCAACTCTGAAATCAAGGAGATCTCTAATGACATGACATTTTAAGAGAAATGATGATAATAAATGCAATATGTACTTTGAAAAGCATTGCGAACTCTCCTAGTGAGTTGGCTGCATACAACTCAGATTAGATATGGCATTTTAACGAGTCGAGTGACAAGAAGTTGGGGTCAGCATACAACATAAATAATGTGACATTTCAGGGTCATAATGACAAACTTGAAATATGTGACTCAATGACTTTTAACCAAAACCAAACTAGTCATAATTTATTCATGCCAAAAAAAATGAAAATTTTCTATTGGAAAGGGACCTAAAACCTATAACCTAAGGTAAAATTATGAATCAAAATCAAACTAAATATTTTATTTGACCCATGACAATCTATGTGATAACACACTGCTAGGTTAAATTTTATATGTTGTTGAGCTAGAGGTGTGGTTAATCAAGTGTAATGTATTGATGTGGGTATAATCCCATTTTGTGTCGATGTTGAGGTGCTATGAAGGATGCACCACTTTGTTTCTTAGTAATTTATCATGGTGCACTAGTTTGAACAACACCAGTGTGGACATATATGGATGCACCAGAGGTGGTGCTCACTGTGTATTAAACATAGTACACAGTGCTTCAGGGGGAACCAAACCGTTCAAGAGCACCGCGTGAAATTTAAAAATAAATGAAAAAAATCACAAATTTCAAGCTAAATTGTAATTTTGATTGGATGAAAATAAAAATAGGAAGGTAATAAATAATTTACCTGGTGCCTTCTATCCTAAGGAGTCATGGTTGCACCATTGAGATGAAATGAAAATTTGTGGTAGTTTCCAAAATTTGGAAATGTGTGGAATCCACCAATGGAGCTATTCAAATTGGTGTAGAGCATTGAAAACATGGTGTCATAGGAAGAAAGGTGAGAACTAGTGCTTTCTTGAGATTTTAGAAGCATGGGATGCACTATAACAATGAAAATTGATTTGGTAATTTATTTTTATTTACCCTACTGCAAGGATAATTTTAAGGATGGGAATTTATATTAAAATGTAGAAACCTAGGATAATGTTACTAGTCCTTAATATGCAAATGTAAAATGTAGAAACTTGGGCTAATATTAAGACTCCTTAATATGAAAAATGTAAAATGTTTGGAGATATTTTTGTAAAAATATACAAATTTATAGGAATTTTATATAGTTTCTATAAAATTTTGGCATTTTTTAAGGTAAAATAATTTTATTCTATGGAATCTGGGTGAATTGTTTCTAGAAAAAATGGAAATTGGGGAATTGTTTTTTGGGAAAACCATTGAAAATTAGCCTATTGGAGAAATTTATCCTTTAAAATCATCTATTCCCTGCTACAATATGTTTTTCAACATTTAGGTGTATCGGGGCATAATGTTCAATAGCACTAGTGCAACTTATTCAATGCATATAATTTTATTATAAAGTATGGCAGTGCATTTAAACATTGTCGCTCCAGGGCATTATGTTTTGGGTACACCCTAGTGCAATTGTTTAAATGTGGTGCACCCTTAGGTTAAATTTTATATATAGTTGAGTTAGTGATGCATTTAATGAAGCATAGTGTACCGGTGTGAGTATAAGCCCATTTTTCGCTGGTGTCAAGGCGTTCCGAAGGATACACCACTTTGTTTTTTTAGTAATATATTACGGTGCACTAGCATGAACGACACTGATACAAACATTTATGGATGCACTGGTGGTAGTTCTCACTGTGTATTTAACATAGTACACACAACTTTGGGGCGAGTTGAACCGTTCATGCGCACTGTGTGAAATTAAAAAAAATCACAAATTTTAACCTAAATTGTAATTTTCATTGGATGAAAATACAAATAGGAAGGTATTAAATAATTTACCTAGTTTCTTTTGTTCTGATGAGGCATGGTTGCACCATTGATATGAAATGAAAATTTGTGGTAATTTCCAAAATTTGGAAATGTGTGGAATCCACCAATGGATCTATTCAAGTCGGTGTAGAGCACCAACATCAAGGTGTCTTAGGAAGAAAGGTGAGCACCGATGCTTGCTTGAGATTTTGGAAGAATGGGATGCATTGTAACAATAAAAATCAGTTTGGTATTTTTTTGTTTACCCTGTGGCGGTGCGCCTTTCGACAATTAGGCAGATCATTGTGTGTTGTTCAATGACACCGGTGTGATTTATTCAATGCATATAATTTTATTATAAAGTATGGAGGTGCTAATGGAACATGGACGCACCAATGATTTATTTTCCATGAACACACGAGTGCATAACCTTAAAGGCGCATTGAGAAAAAAACTTTGCAAAACCTCTAGCCACCCACCTATGCTATGAACAGTGACAGTGCATTTGAACATTTAAGCTTCAGTGTCGTATGTTTTAGGTGTGCAATGGTGTGTATGCACCTTAAAGGAACAATGAACAAAAAACCTTTGCAAAAGCCTCTACCCGCCTGCCTCTGCTATAAACAACTAAGGGAAGAATTTTTCAGGGAGGTTCCGTAAAAACCTATGTAAAAAGGTGTTCTCCTTGTAGTGACCCCTTAATTTTTCTCCATAAATTAATTCCTAAAGTGTAATATTTTTAATTTGTGAGTAGGTATTTCAATAGTCATAAAATATGCAATAGGGTTCCAAGGGTTACTTGTAACGACCCCTTCGTTATGTCTATGAATAGCGAAGTTCAATAGGAAATTTTTTTCTTTTTCTTTTTAACAAATAAGAAATTAACAACATCACCTAATTCATATCAATGCAAAACACATGACATCATAACTAAGGTGACACATGATGAGAATATAAACA
>SNQJ01S0022549.1:86277-110085 GCA_010110895.2 Picea sitchensis
TAAGTTTAAAGGTCAACTGTGACAAATTGTCATAACTTTACATAGCCAACAAACATCATGTTGCATGTCAAAATTGAATAAATAAGGCATGTACAAATATGCCATCACTATAACCAAACTAAAATAAGAATATCAAAATTGAAGAGAGCAAAAGTGTCTACAGACACATAAATTTTATTAAAAGAAGGGAAGGAATTATAGAATAAATGTGAAAGCTTACAATCTCCAACATTACTCTCGCATGAGAAAATGAGAGATTTAATAAGCTCATAAAACTATTTCTAATCTTATTTTTGGTATGGATATCTTATCACATAATTATGTGAGTATGACAAGTGTACATGTACATTAAATAAAGATTCTAACAATTTACTATTATGTTGTTTCTATCAAGCAACTCTTTTCTAGACTCATTTGTTGGAGTTACTTCACACACACCTAGGATTTATTTTTCCTAAGTTCTTTCCTTGTTTATTAGTCATTATCCAGTCTCTTATATTTTAGGAAGAATATTCCTCTAGGGAGAATATTCTCTTCAGTTTCCACTTCAGTTTGATCAGTTGAGTGGAGTCTAGATGCTACATTGGGATTATCACCATGGAACATTGGGATCATAACCAAATAATGCACAGTTTCCTTGGGATCATCACCAGACTATCACATTACCCATGATTCCCTAATCTTCTCCTCACTTCATTCTATTTTAGTTAGTTAACTGAATACTAATAGACTAGTTAACTGAATACTAATAGACTAGTTAACTTAGCAAGTTGGTAATTCACTCTCGTAACTGCCCGAGAGACTAGACTAGGTAGAAGTTTACTCTTGGAATTGTTGTTGTGTGTCTAGATCACTCTATACCACCACTATGGTGCATTGTATTCTCCTCCAGTGTGCATTGGTTGAGTTATACATAGTATATCATGTGTAAATTATTCATTATTCATTTGGTTAATAAGAATTCTTCCAGCCTTTCTCTCTCGCTTCTCTTTTCTTCTATTTTCTATGCAAATGTGTATGTCAATTCCCAGCTAGATCTATTATGTGCATGTTCAACACATTTACATGGTATCATAGTCGATGGATTGCTAGTAAAATAAACACCAAATTATTTTTCAGGTACCGAAGATTGAAGACAATGAAAAAATGGAATTTTCAAAAGAATAAATTATTACACCATACAATTACTTTGCATGGAAGGAGAAGATGATCATGAATCTTTGAAACATGGGATTGTACAGGTTAACCATGAACACAGAAACAGAACCGACATCAGCCATAGAAAAATCAAAGTGTCTAAATCGAATGGATGAATCATTTAAAACATTTTGCAGTCTCATTTCTCCTGATCTCCTCTTCCACATATCTTCCTATAAAAACCCCAATGAATATTGGACCACCATGGAAGGGATTATTGGAAAATAGGATGAGATGAGGGGACACATACTCGAGGTGGAATTTCTCACATTTGATCCAAAAATCTTCGACAATCTCCAAGATTTATTACCAAAATATAAGGATTTACTGTCACAACTCAAGGCTTGGGGAGTTGATAAATCTAAGGAGGAGAAACGTATGGTTCTCATCATTCTCTCCAAACTTGTTCTTGAATTCTCAGTGTTTGTACCCACATTCCATTCAGTTATATTCGCCTCTAGAGCCACCTGGAACATTCCTTCTCTTGAAGAATTTATCGAATCTTTGACACAAGAGCAGACCAAGCTCATCAACATGGGAAAAATCAAAGGCCCAAAGGTGTATGCACTTATTGTGAAATATGGCAGAGGTCATCAATATCAGAAATATAAATACAAAAGGAAATATCATGCAAATCCAAAGAAGGAAGGGTACTCAAAACCCTTCAATGATGCCTCCGGATCCAAAGGTGGAAAGGGAAGAAAAGGAGAGAAATGCACATACTACCATAAAGGATTCCATCTAGAATCCGCATGTGTGAATAAAAAGATAGATATAATACTCAAATACTTCAGCAAAACAACCTTGGAGATCACATCCTCGAGGGTGCCAAGAAGAAGAATCTAGAAGATCAAAATCCCAAGAAAGGCAATTCTAGCCATGCTTTGATTTCCATGAACTCCTCTCCCGATGCTTGGATCATAGATTCAGGAGAATCACATAAAATTATTTCCACAAAATCAGTCTATTCTTCATTGGATGCATGCAAAGTTCCTTCTATTCTGATGGGGGACAACTCTCCAGTCGAGGTCACCAACAAAGGAAGGATTGAACTCACCAATGGAATCTTCGAGAATGTGTTGCACGTTCCCAAACTTTCCGCCAATCTTCTCTCTGTGTATTAGATGAAAAATTCTGACACTGGAAAGAAATTCATATTCACACATGATGCAGTGGACATCTATGACATGCAAACCAATTCCAGGGTTGCGACCAGTGAGGTAAATCATCAATTTAGTCTTTATATTTTTTCTGAATTTATTGAATAAGATTTTGCTTTACTGCTTAGCCATGCTGACGAAAGAATTAGGATATGGCAAAAAATGTTCGGGCATTTAAAGTTTAGATATATGCAACAAATTAGCAATAAAGGATTGGTTGATGGTCTATTAGAAATCCATTTCTCCAAAGGAATCTGTGAGGGATGTGTTCTTGGAAAACACCCTCAGGAGAAATTTGACAAAGGAAAGACTCCAAGAGCTTCCTCTCCTTTATATCTGATCCATAGTGACCTCATGGGCCCTTCTCCGTATCCATCAATAAATAAAGCAAGGTACGTGCTCATTTTTGTTGATGATTTCTCACGCTTCACATGGATTTTCTTTCTCAGGAAAAAATCAGAGGTCTTTCAACACCTCAAATATTTCAAAGCCCTGGTTGAGACATAGTGAGGGAAGAAAATAAAAGTCCTTTGAACTAATAACAGGGGAGAGTATGTCAACCATGAGATCCAAAATATTTTTCATGAGGAAGGGATTTAGTTGCAACACACAATTCCCTATACTCCGCTGCAAAATGGAGTTGTTGAGCGGAAAAACAGATCTCTAAAGGAGAAGGAATCCTACATACTACATGCAAAGTCACTTCCATAGAGATTATGGGTTGAAGCACTTAATTGTGAAACCTACATCTAAAATATATCTCCCCATAGATCTATCAAGGATAAGACCCCCTACGAGGCTTGGAGCAGCCTCAAACTGGAAGTGACCCACTTTCGTATTTTCGGTTCACATGCATGGGCCCAGATTCCCTCTGAAAAGAGGAAGGCACTTGATCCAAATAGCACATAGTGTATTTTTTTTGGATACCCCGATGGTGTGAAGGGATACATACCTATTGATATTTCCTTGGACTGGCTCATCATTGAGTGTAGTGTCCAATTCGAGGAAAGTATCTCGCATGTACCTTAGCAACCGCATGCAGACACCTTTCTTCTTCCACCTGTCAGAGATGATGACCATGCACATGCTGAATCTTCTTTAGATGAGAGTTATGATTTAGAGTAATCAGATGATCTAGAAATAGAGTCAGTATAGTCAGATGTAGATTCAGTGCATCCAGATGTAGATGCAAAGCTAGATCAGAGTCCCAAGTGGGCCTAGACTACTCTTCAAGATGCAAGGGATCTTGTTGGTTATCCAGTTGATACTAGGAGGACTCGATTTGATTTTGAGGAGCCTCCTCTTGCACTCACTGCCACTAAACCGTTTCCACCCATGAATCATTTCTTGGTTCAGTCTTCAGATCCACAGTATTATGGCGAGGCTACTAAAAATCCCTTTTGAGAATTCACCATGCAAGAGGAGTACAACTCCCTCCTCAAGAACCAAACTTGGGATCTAGTTCCCCTTCCTTTTGGAAGGAAAATTTTTAGGTGTAGATGGGTCGACAGGACCAAGAGCGCAACAAATGGAAACATTAGCAAATACAAAGCCATGCTTGTTTCCATAGGCTTTCATCAGGTGCATGGCATTGACTATGATGAGACCTTCGCTCCAATAGAGAATATGGATTCCATACATTTGGCACTTGCAATTGCGGAAACCAAGGGATGGGAATTCCATCAGATGGGCATGAAGAATGCATTTCTTCATGGTGATCTCTCTGAGGAGATCTATATGGATCAGCCCCATGGATTTATGCAGGATTCATCTTTGTTCTGTCGACTGAAGAAATCTCTTTATGGCCTAAACTAGGATCTGAGGACATGGTATGCCAATATGGACTCCTACCTATTGTCACAAAAATTTGTACATTGTAAATCAGACTCAAATGTTTACATGCTTAGAACAACTGATTCACTTCTACTCTTAGTTATGTATGTTGATGATTTGTTGATCACTGATTGCTCGAATTCAGTGATTGCTGCAGTCAAGAGGATTATGCATGATAGGTTCTTGATGACGGACATGGGTCCGCTAAACTTCTTCCTTGGACTTGATATCATACAGGATGCATTAGGCATCAAACTATCTCAGGCCAAGTATGCACGAGATCTCCTTGATAGGTTTCACATGACATACTGCAAGTCTGCCCCGACTCCTTTCCTATCAGGATTCATACCTGAGGATAGAGGGGACATTCCACTGGTTGACAACAAACTGTACATACAGCTATTGGGGATCTTTTTATATCTCAGACACTCCAAACTAGACCTCTCTTATGTAGTTGGCATAGTCTCGAGATTCATGCAGGAGCCTCATGAGTTACATTCGAAGGCTGCAAAGCATATCCTTCAATACGTACAGGGAACCTTCACCTTTTGGATTCACTATTCAACAGACTCTACATTGGACCTCATTGGATTCAATGATTCTGACTGGTCTGGCGATAATATTGATCACAAGTCCACATATGGTTATTCACTCAGTCTTAGTTCTGGGCCTATCTGTTGGTCGAACAAGAAGCAAGATTCTATTGCTCTATCTTCAGTCGAGGAAAAGTACAGAGGGGTAGTTAACATAACCATTTAGGCTATGTGGATACAACATTTTCTCACTGAGTTGGGCATTAAATTTCATCGACCGATCGTCATCTGGTGTGACAACCATAGCACTCTGAAGTTCTGCAGAGATCTAGTTCATAGGTAGCGAAAGAAGCACACCGAGATCCACATGCACTACATTCAGGACTTAGTACACAAGGGGATCATCGACCTACAAATATGTCCTTTAGTAGAACGGATTGTAGACATCTTCAACAAGACCTTCACTGAGCAGAAGTTCCATTCTCTGCGTAATCATCTTGGAGTGAAGGACACAGTTTCCTAACAACTATCAGTTCTTCTTTTTACATACATTGTACCTTGAGGGGTGGGTTTTCCCATGAGGTTTTATGTCTTTCCTCGCTTTATTTCAGTGTATCTTTTGTATTTGGATACCTAACATGTCCTCGTTGCTGGGACCCATTCTTTATTTTCACCATAGTGATGTTCAGGGGGGTATTGGAGTTACTTCACACACACCTAGGATTTCTTTTTCCTAAGTTTTTTCCTTGTTTATTAGTCATTATTTAGGCTCCCATATTTTAGGAAGAATATTCCTCTAGGAAGAATATTCTCTTTAGTTTCCACTTCAGTTTGATTAGTTGAGTGGAGTCTATATGCTACATTGATATTATCACCATGCAGTATTGGGATCATCACCGGCCAATGTGCATTATCCTTGGGATCATCACCATACTAGCGCATTACCCATGATTCCCCGATATCCTCTTCAGTTCACCTTGTTTCAGTCAGTGAACTGAAGACTGATAGACTAGTTAACTTAGCTAGGTGGTAGTTCACTCTCGTAATTGCCCGAGAGACTAGACTAGGTGGCAGTTTACTCCCATAACTATTGGTGTGTGTCTAGATCACTCTAGACCACCACTATGGCACATTGGCTTCTCCTCCAGTGCAAATTAGTTGAGTTATATAGAGTATATCATGTGTAAATTATTCATTATTCATTTGGTTAATGAGAATTCTTCCATTCTTTCTCTCTCGCTTCTCTTTTCTTCTATTTTCTCTACAACTGTGTATGTCAATTCCTAGCTAGATCTATTTTGTGCAGGTTCAACACATTTACATCATTATATAATCTAACAAAATACATTCTATAAAATCCTAAGTATAATAAAATAATATTATAATAGGTACTTTAGTATAATAATATCTATCATTCCCCCCTTTCATCAAAGAGTAAATTGGAACAAATACTAAGTTCTTCTCTAAACTTAGTAAATTTTATCCTACCAAGTGGTTTCTTGAAAATCTCTGAGATATGATCTTCTGAAGGAAAATATACTAATTTGATGATGCCCTTTGAAATGAGTGTCTTGGTGTAATGATACTTTGTGTCGACATGCTTTGTTTTGTTATGGAAAACTAGATTTTTAGCAAGTTTGATAGCTCACTGTTTATCAATTAACAATGAAGTAGTTGTTGGAATACTTAGAGGGGGGATGAATCAATATGAGCACAATAATTACTTTTAATCACAATATTAAACCTCCAATAATGTTCAGTAGCATTCAATATATCATCAACACCACAATTCAATGCATAAACATCACATAAACACAGTACACCCGAATTTTACGTGGAAACCCAATGAGGGAGAAAACCAGAGAATGTTTTTCGTATTTATCAAAGAGTACATTCATTGGAAGAACCAAATTCTTATTTATCCAGCTAGAACTGGAAGGAGGCTCCAACCCCCTATTAATAGGCTGCAACCTGAAGGAAGCTCCAACTCTCTAATTTACCGACTCCAACCAAAACAAGGCTACAACCCCCTTTCCTTTCCCCATCCAAGTGCTCTGAGATATAAATGTAGACCACTCTGTCACTACCTATGTCTTTGTAACTGGTAACATGTTGTTTCTGTTATTTTTGATACTTTTATTTATCTTCTTCATAGATCTGCGACCTGTACACTACCTACTCGTGGATGTCCATGCTTTTCCCTTATACAACTCGTGGATTACCTCAAAGAAATTGTCGCAGTAACTTTTCTTTCATACAATCGGCTCCTGTAAACTTATCCCTTCACTAAAAAATTTTGTCTTCATCTCACTGCCTCATATCTGCCGATCTATATTCAAACAAAAATATTCAATTGACTCTTCTTTGTATTTATGTGTTTCCAATGAGGATCTCATTAAAAAATGCAGGGATTTTGAGAGTCATAACTTTTGACTTGGTTATCCGATTGTGATGAAATTTTATAGGGAGTTGTGTATCAAAGAGTTCACTTTCGTGCAAATGTGATTTATCAGAATCCGTTTTGACACTTTTTGGGAGTCAAATTCCTTCATATGATGCCTCAAATTCGACTTTTAGTGTTTTTGTGGGTTTTCTTTAATTTTTAATTATCAATTATCTCTTTGTTTATGCATGTAATTAGAAAAGTGAGTTGACGAATAATGTCACTCTAGTTAGCTCTTAGTTATTGGTCATTTTAGTTATTGGGCTTTTTTTCGAGAATTTACCTTTTTCCTAATTTAGGGCCAACTCATAAGGTCTTGTTAATGACATGCAACTAACATGCAACTTGTTAAATTCACGTGCAACTTGTTAACTTCATGTTCAAGGGATGACATTGTTGGGCCCTTTGTTTTGTTGTTAGAACTTGCGCAAGGAATGTTACAGTCCCAATTTTGGTCAAACAAAAGTTGCGCAAGTCATAGAGGAGTTGGACAGTGGAATGAAGAAAGAAACTGAAAATAGTTGGAAGGACAACGCAACACCAGCATGAAGAAAGAAGTTACAATGTAGCAAGAACAAGAAAGTATTTGAATTCACAAATCCGAAGATCCCAATTTTCTTATATATACGGGATGAATATAAGTGTAAAGGGTTCAGATGTTTGTTAGAATGGGTTCGCGTTCTGTGTTATTTTCCATTTGGGGTAAAGGTTAGATAGATTTCTAGACTCTGGGTTTTTGGAACCAAACCAAGGCTGTAACAGAGTCATGTCTTGTTGTAATGTTTAAAGAGCAAGGGTTCGGGTTAACCTTGTTTCTCAGTAGCATAGAGTTTTGTTGTTAGCTTTGGCATGACCGAGTTGTGTCTGTAATTGAGTAGAATCATGTAAATGAGAAGATCCATACGATGTAAATACAAAGAGAGACCCAAAATTTGAAATTATTGCATCTATTTAGCTTCATATTATCTTGAATGTTGCTTCGTGTTATCTTTATGTCAGATCTGCTTAATTGGATATAGCTTCTTTATGAATGCAATGCAACTTTGTTTTCTTTAATCTGGGTTAGGAATGTTTAGACAGCTTGGGGTTTAATCTATCTTGTGCAAGACTAACCGAGATCCTGAGATTGTATGTATTTTTCTAAGTATTCTTCTTACCCTTTCCTATTTTCCTTGTCTTGGTTGCACTTTGGGTGAGACTTCCTCCCTTCAAGGAAGATGAAAATGCCAACGCTCTAGAATACTTCGATCCCTTTTGTTGGTAACCTGAGAAGGACCCTGGTCTGATCAATTCTGCCAACAAAATGGTTCTATTGTCGGGACCTGCTTCATAAGGGAACCTATAGGAAGAATGCTTCCACAAATCTACCGATCCGATATTCACCAATGGTGGGAGAGAAATTGTGACACCTTCATATGGAAAGAAGTGGAGTTGTGAGGTAAATCTGTGGAAGATACAAGAGAGGATGTATTTTACTCAGAAATATCAAGCGTCTAGTATGAGATATTCTGGGTTAAATTTCCGAAAGAACTATTCCATTGAATAGATAGGCTCCAAGAAGCTCTGAAATTCCAAGAACGAGTCAAGAAGACCTGTACTTGGGATATAGAAAAGATTGCATCACTTCATCGACTAGATCGCTCGATCACATGAGCAGTTGATTTTTGGGTCAATACAACTCTGGAAGGATACATTATTGAGTTTGTAGTTAGAATCACCAGTCTTTTTCAAGGGCAGAAGCGGATTTCAAGAAATACGCATGGGAAAGACTATTGAGAGAAATTCCCCTATGGATAAGGTATTCTTGATGGAGGAGGGGATGTTGACCATCTCCCCGACTGAGATGACAACCTAAACACCCACGCTTGGGGTAGGGTGATTTTGAGGTGGGATCATGGCCTGAGAAAGAGGAGATGGTTGTTTGATAAATGGAGGAATGATAAGAAATGGATGCAAGGAATGAGCGAGCCTTGAAAAGAGCTGCCATATTTGAGAAGTGGTGGCATGGTAAGATAAAGAAAGCACTAAAGCAGTCCGAGGTGTTGAGGAAAGAACTCGAACTAGGAGAATTCGATGAAGGAAAGGAGGAAGAGTTGAGGAAGATGAGAAGATGGGAAAGAATGGTTAGTCAAAGACTAAATGAGAGAGAAGTGCAGAGAGAAAGAAATCCCCAAGAGGGTGGAAAAGAAGAAGAATGTGTAGAAGAAAGGGAAGATAAATTCGACATGGATATTTCAGAGGAAAAGGAAGATTCAGTTTCGATACTAGGAAATATCAGGAGCCCGACCGAAGAGACCTCCTAGAGGATGAGAACGAGAACCCCCATATCAAATAAAGTTGTCCAGAAGCCAATGGAACTAGCCCTAAATCACCCATCCCCAAAGTGTATTCTATACTAGTGGTAAATTCTATACTACCTTCTTATGCTATTCCTATTTCAATTCAGTCAATTACTCAGTCACAGTCGATGAGCATGAATACTGGGAGGATATTGGGATCCCCTGGTATATCGCAACCATGAATGTTAGGGTTTAATTTGATAGGAGCAGTAAGATCAGCAATGGCTGGAAACATAGGAGGCTCGATCGCTCGATACCCAAAATTTTGGGGTAAAGGAGACGAGGATGTTGAGCAGCATTGGTTTTTGTGTGAAGCAATTTGGAGGTCCAGAGGGACTCTAGATGAAAATAAACTAGTTAAATTCCAGACTACTTTGAGAGGTCATGCTCTCAAATGGAACATGAAGGATATTAAGCTAGGAGGAGCACAAGGACATGCGTTCAAACTTGGCCAAGTTTGGAGAAAATTCATAGTAGAGTTCAAGATACCTCAGTCAGAACAACGGGCTCTGTCTGAGTTGTGAGAAATTCAATAGAGGGAAGGAGAATCGTTTTGGGAATATTATCAGAAGTTTAAGGATTCCATTGGGAGGATAACGCATCCAATTCTTGAAGATCACCAGAGAGAGTGGTATATCGAGGGATTACTACCTCTAACATGAATTTTTTTAACACAACAATAGATAACCTCCTTGATAGATGCATTGGAACAATCAATGAAGATTGAATCCATGGCAAGATATCCTGGGAGCCTAAGGGTGACCAGACCCCTAGTAGATGAAAATTCGGTGCAACTACAAGGACAAATATCGACACTGACAGAGAAGATTCAAGAATTGACGATACCCAAACCAGGACAACTGCAAGTATGGTGTACCCGATGCTACACATAGGGGAATCTAGTGAATGAATGTCTACGTATGAGGGGAATGGGACCTCCTCACAATCTGATGGGACCCTCATCAAGACCCATGCAAGGAGTTGGGAAAGTATCTGTGAATTTACCATTCCATAACCCAACCTCATATCATGGCTTTCCAGGAAATAAAGCATCACAGTCAACTAAGTATTGTGAGATCTGTTGAATTCATGGGCATGCGCCAAGGTAGTTCCCTATTATTCATAAGTATTCTGCCATACTGAATACTGTACATTGTGAGTTCTGTGCATATACCACGCATGCTATGAATCAGTGTAGAGCATTGGATGAACTTGCAGACAGATTGGATCGAACATCATTCAGGGTGAATAAAACCCATCAAGGACTGGGAAGGGGTTGAGGACGTGGATCTGGAGGAGACTTCAAAGGAGGAAGAACCAGGGGAAGAGGACCAAGTATATGCTACAAATGTGATGAGAAAAGTCACATGTCTAGGGATTTTCCTCAACCGAGACGACCATGGTGCTCACATTGCAGAACCAATGGACACACAACTAAAGACTTCCCAGACCAAATTGTGAAATGGGAAGATCGGGCACATCAACGAGGAGTCAACTTCATTGGGCTAGAGATAAAGAGGGAAGTCAAGGGAAAAATACCCAAGATTAATATCACTACTCGCGGAGGAGTAAATATTGGTGCAGATGTTGATAATATGCCTAATATCCAGAAAGAAGCACCCAAGGAGGACATGTATGACCCTCTGAAACAGAAGCTATTCTTAAAAAATGAAATAGAAGTATTCCAGAGTATCCCTGGCCCTAAAATAGAAGAAAAACCCACTTAACCCACCATTTATCCTAATATTTCGCAATTCCCTACCTCACCCTCTACACCCCGAAACCTCGTAATCCCAATGAGACAACTGAGCAGTCACAAAATGTAGTCAACCTTTGGTTTCAGTTATTTTCTGATATTCTTGGGAATGACCAGCTGATAGAGAAGTTGCACAATGCCCTATATCTAGTCTTAGGAATGGAGGAATCCCCAGAATCTAGAATAATGACTAATCTTCGTGAGAAAAACATTTAGAGAGTGAAAAGAAGGAAAATACGGGATGGGAAAGAGTTTAGACTAGTAGCCCAATTAGACGAGTTTGAGATTAAGGATGTTATGTTAGATCTAGGATATGATGTTAACATATTTCCTAAAAAGACTTGGGAAGATTTAGGGAAACCACAATTGACATATTCCCCAATCCAATTGAGAATGGACAATCAGTATTGTATTTTCCCAATAGGAACGTTGGAGAATGTGGAGATAGATTTTCTAGGAGTAAAGACTTTAGCTGATTTAGAGGTGATCGATATCATCGGGGATAAGGACCCTTATTCTGCACTACTTGGTATTTATTGGGCTTATGATAACTATGTTGTTATTGACCTGAAGAGGGATACTATGACATTTGAAGAAGATGGAATAAAAGTAGTTCAACCCTTGGATCCGTATGTAGGCCCTCGATACAAGGAGCCAACGGACAACAATATGGAAGGAGAGGATCTAGATCATTTATATGCCATAACAACAAGAATGAGAGAAGACTACATCAATCCTATGGCCAATGGATCAACAAGTTGGAGGAGCATACAATCGGCAGATGGAGACTCAAAACTGGCATTTGATAGTTGGAAATAGGTTGCATATGAAATATTTTCAAGATGATGCGCAACTGTCAGAGCAATGAGATGGGTTGGAAATGAGGTCAAAGAACATCCGACATACAATGGCACCTCAGACCTTGGCATTTTTCTAGTTATCGTGGAAGAAACGATAGCAGAAGATCAAACGATCGTAGTTTTGGACTTATCCCTTGAAGACACCCCTGCCAGGTGGTGGGATAGTCACAAAGCAGTAATTAGGAACTAGGTGAATGTGAAGCATGCTATCCAATGTAGAT
Source organism: Picea sitchensis (assembly GCA_010110895.2). NCBI lineage: Eukaryota > Viridiplantae > Streptophyta > Pinopsida > Pinales > Pinaceae > Picea > Picea sitchensis. The sequence continues at coordinate 98,620 of SNQJ01S0022549.1, forward strand.
TTCAATATAGGGAGCAACTAAAACCAGAGATGCAGATGGATTTTCAGGTTGTGCAACTATTCAATGGACAGTATGATCCTAAAACACATATCGAACAATGTGTAAGACCGTGGCAAGTTGCAGAAGTACCACCTCACTTGTGGGTTCAATTATTTCCCCATTCACTAGGTCCGATACCAAAATCCTGGTACATTCATGAAGAGATCATAAGGAATAACAACAGTTGGAAAAATTTAGTAGGCCAATTTTGCAAGGACTTCTCTTTCACAAGTAAGTACCCTGAGCTTAAGATAGTCCTACAAAGAATTAAAGAAATGGTTTTTACCGATGTTTGTAAACGGAAATCAGACCTAGTGGTATGTGCCAATCATAGTCAAGTGCTTCAGTCTAACCTTCACTTAGACATGGAAAAGACACCCATAGAATGTTATAAAATCGAGAAGGATTTGGAAAACCCTAATGATTTAGAAGAACTGCAAAATTTAGCCATTAAGGAACTACCATAGGAACTACCAAGCAACCCAAGATAGTTAGACTAAAATCGAGAGTGTTTTAATCATCCATTGAAGTTGTGAAAAGTCAATATAGGAACTACCAAGCAACCCAAGATAGTTTTTGTAGGAGATTATTAGGATGAGCAAACTAGCCAGGAAATACATAACATGTTGTGGGAGTATGAGGACTTATTCCCAAAGACATTCTTAGAGCTAAAATGGATAAAAGGAGCTATGGGAGAGATGAAAATTGAACTAAAACTAGGATCAAAACCTGTAAGGCATAGAACATATCATCTTAACCCTAGGGTGAAAGAGAAGGTTAAGAGGGAAATAGATAAGATGCTTGAGGCCAGACTTATTTTTTCCAGTTGAAGAAGCAGAGTGGGTTATCCCCATAGTCATCCAGAGAAAGAACTGTACAGAGGACATTAGGGTATGTGTAGACTACAAAAGCCTTAATTATTCTTGTGTGCGTGACCCTTTTCCCACACCTTTTATTGCCGAGGTGCTAGAACAGGTTACAGGGAAAGAATCTTACTCATTTACAGATGGATTTTCGGGGTATCACCAAGTGAGAATTACCGAAGAAGACAAAAAGAAGACCACATTCATAAAAGAATGAGGGTTATTTGCATATAATGTGATTCCCTTTGGTATAAAGAACACACCTGTATTTTTTTCTTGGATTGTAATAGCATCCTTCCGAGAATTTGTTCACAAATCTATAGAAGTTTATATGGATGACTGGATGATGTACAGTCCATTGAAAGAACACGTAGCACTACTACGGTTGATGTTTGGTCGGTGTAGGGAACTGCAGATATCTTTAAACCTCAGAAAGTGTATGTTCTCTATGCCACATGGAAATCTGTTAGGCCACATAGTATGCCGAGAGAGAGTGTTGGTAGACCTAGCCAAAGTTGCGGTCATTTTTAATATGCCACCACCTATGAGCACTAAACAATTGTGCTCAACACTGGAGCACACAGGGTACTATCGCAAGTTCATCAGAAGGTATGCAAATATTATTGTACCCCTTGAAAATCTACTAAAGAAGTCTGAATTGTTCCAGTGGACACCAGAGTGTGATCGAGCGTTTGACATCCTGAAGGAAAATCTCATCACAACACCTATTTTGATATTTCCAAATTGGGAAAAGGAATTTTATGTGCACATGGATGCACCAAGTATTTCCCTGGGAGCCATATTAGCGCAACCATGAAATGGAAATATGGATCATCCCATCTATTTTGCTAGCAGGAAGCTATTGCAATATGAACGTAACAATACAACCATAGAAAGGGAGGGTTTGGCTATGATTTGTACTCTACAAAAGTTTAGAATTATTTGTTAGGCTCTCATTTTAATTTTTTTACTTATCATTCTACCTTAAAATATCTAGTTAACAAGCCTGTCTTGGAAGAAAGAATTTGTCGATGGTTGTTATTGTTTCAGGAACTTTCATTTGAGGTGATCATCAAACCTGGAAGATGCAATGTGGGTCCCAATCACTTGTCCAGATTGGAGTCAAGGGAGAGTGCAGGAGCAATCAATGATCAACTCCCAGATGCAGACCTGTTCTGAGTTGAGGAAGTACCAGAATACCTAAAAAACATAGAAGTTTTTCTGAGTACAAGGGCCTGCCCAAAAACGTACTCCACAACTCATAAACTCTATATGGTGGTTCAAGCAGTGGACTATCAATTGATCATGGGGAAATTGTATAAGTTGGGTCTAGATAGTATCCTCAGGGGGTGCATTTTGGACCATGAAAGACAATACATTGTGTGGGAGTGCCACAGTGGAGTTGAGGGAGGCCATGTCGGAGGAAATGCCACTACGTAGAATGTCCTCCAAGTTGGATTATGGTGGGCTATGCTCTTCAAAGATGCAAAGGAGTATGATAGATGTTGCGACGTATGTTAGAGAGTAGGTAAGCCATCACAACAAGACTAATTGCATCTTCAGCCTTTTAGAGACTTGCAATCATTTGAGAAGTGGGCGGTTGATTTTATTGGACCGATCAACCCCACAACTAAGCACTCAAAGGCCAGGTATATTATCACCGCAACTGATTACCTGATGCAATGGGTTGAGGCAATAGTTGTTCAGGATTGTTCGACTGATACCGCTGTCAGGTTTATCTTTGAAAATATTATCACTCGGTTTGGATGTCCTAGGAGCCTGACTAGTGATCAGGGTGGTCATTTTATTAGTAGTACAATACCAAATCTTACAACAGAGTTCCTAATCCAACATCATAAAAGCAACCCCTACCATCCACAAGCTAATGGCACAGTGGAGGTGTTTAACAAGATTATGGAAAGATTTTTGACGAAGGTTTGTTGAGAAAACATGGAAGATTGGGATGACAGAGTCCCAACAGTTTTGTGGGCTTACAGGATGACCACGAAGAAACTTCACAAGTATACTCCATTTCAACTAGTCTATGGGAAAGAGGTTGTGGTACCTGCAAATTTCATTACCCCTAGTCTCTACATCGCATAGGTTACACATATGTTAGAGGATGAATCATTTGCGCAGAGGGTTATGGAATTGCAGGAACTTGATGAGACCAGGTTTTTAGCAGAATTTCATCAAACAGTTGAGAAAGCCAGGCAGAAGGCCTGGCATGACAGGAATATTAAGGCCAAAAAATTTATGCAAGGAGACAAGGTCCTACTTTATGACAATCGATACCAGAATCATCCAGGCAAGTTGCACATGCATTGGTTGGGCCCATTTATAGTTGTGGAAATCTGACACTCTGGAGCAGTCAGACTAGTGCAAGTGGATGGTATATTTCAGCCAGGATGGGTGAATGGCGCTTGCCTGAAACCTTATATTTGTTAGGACTGAGCTAAAGTACTGTTTCTCTAGTCCAAATGAGCATCTATAGTAGTTAAATTTGAATTTATGTAATTTATTTAAATTCAGTTAATAAAGTCAGAGTGTGAATTGTTGCGTCACGAAATGTATTTCATTTTTCTTTCATTCTAAGCATTTCTTTCGTGGAGAAATGATGACTCAATAGCACAAGATCAGAAGATCCACGAGTACATTAATGGATTCATTAAATATGATGGGGACCCCATTATGGTCGGAGGGAGAGCGAATCCGAATTGAATCTCAGTCCATGTGCCACACACACCTTATCCACTCATAGGCTTTATGATCACTATAGTAACCCGTCTGAACTTATTTTAAGCCATAAAGTCATGATACGTGAAGATGTCATCGATATTCATGCCGAAATTCTCAGTCGTTCAAACAGTAAGGCCTGAGGCTGGCCATGTCCCTATACACTTGTTTAGTAAATCCCTGAATCCCCCAATAGATTTACCCCATTAATATTCTCATTGGAAACCTCAGATCCAAGTTGCGTCTATAGGATTAATCATGAGTGGCCTTAGGAGTAATGATAGAGCCCTCTAGTTGGCCTAAATATAAGGCTGGATGAACTCAGCACAAGACTTATTGTTTTCTATTTTTTGTTTGCTAGTTCTAAACTATCATAGAGCCTGCAAAATTATCTTAGTCATGACCTCGAAGCTCAGTAGAGTTGGTCTAAGTCTCTTAGCAGTCTAGAGAAGCGATTCCAAGAGCTACAGGAAGCCAAAGTTTAGTAACCAAAGAAGCAGTTCCAGATGAACCGTGTGATCCCTGGGTTGAGGTCTTGAGTGACCTCAAAGGAAAGGTCGAGCAAGTGAATCTCCTCGAACTCGACCTGACAAACCAGGTATTATTACCACAAATGAACATTGACGTGTTCTGTAATGTGGCTCTAGATGATATGGGAGGGATGCAGTTCAAATCAAATTCATATTTTATCAACCTCTTCAACTCTAGCATCATGAATCTTCGAGACTTGCCAGTTTTTGACACTATTGGTGAGGTTGCACAGTGTACCAAATTCCTTATCAGTCGGGTGCATGACAGGAGGCTATGGCTTGATTGACGGTATCCAAATCATGCAAAGGATATCCATCAACTCACGGGCCTATCCATCAAAGTTGAAGATTTATCAAAAGGGTTACAAGGCCCCAGTAAATGTGGGAAGAAAAAGGGAGAACCCAACCTACACGAAATATTCCATACACAGAGAGGGGGGCACACAACCATGACTGACCCCATTTTACCAAAGATGGTTAGAAAAACTTGCTATGTGATTGCTAGCAAGGTAATGTGGTCCTATTACAAGCGTGAGTGCACTTTGGATGCCCTGTAAGTGGCGTATTTTTGTGCCAATGGAGCGGTATTCAATTGGTGTAGCTATCTGCTGGAAGAATTCCTGATAGCGTGTGAGGAATCTTCGGAGAAGGGAAGAACATTCACTTATGGATACCTACTCATTACGTTCGCCATGCTGAAGTGGATGCCACCCTCAATAAGACCACTATCACTAGTAGATAAAGGTTGATTGGAAAATATGTTCAAGCCTTGGCACTCAAGGTCAAACTCATAGAACACAACATTTAATAATGCAACATTCTTGAAGTGGTACAACCACCTACTAGACACAACTCAAAGGTTACGCGTACCACAGGAGCTGCTCAACTTGAACATGAGGAATATTTCATTCGGGTTGAATCAACACCATACCTTGTTTGGCCAAGGCATGTCAAATCTGAATAATTTCACTCTCAGATGTTGTCGTTATATCTGGATGAGGAGGCCTTTGAAAAGGAAGTAATTTCATGGTCAGGAGTGAAACGAAACCCACACAACTCGGGGATGCAATACCTTCTACCTGTGGAGCTCTTGAAGAAATATTGACAGGAAGCAGGGGTAGGACCGAGCTCGTGCCCAGAGGAGAAAAATAAATATTCTCCAATGCATATGGAATCAAAAGAGGAGGAAGAGGAGATGCAACATCTGGAACGCAAGAATAGGACATTTCCCATGTTCCCGCAGCTTCTGGAGCAAGCTATGTTGATAGGTAAAGATGTCAATGACATCCTTAATGTTTCTTTCATTGGAGACCCTTTTGTTAAGAAACACAGGACAAGACTCTCCCTGGTTAAGATCCTGAATCCTCAGCCAATCTCATCGACCATACCTCATACTCGAGTGAACCAAACAATCATTGACATCCAAGATGACCTCGAACCCGATACCACTGCATCCACCACCATAATCACCGAACAACCCCCATCACCCCCACAACCCCAATCGCCACTTCAAGAAATGACCATCCAACCCCAAACCATTGAACTTGAGCCCATGAAGTTGGATCCCCTCAACCTACCCGAGCATGTACTAGAACTCATTGGTCTAACCCCTGAATTCTTGAGCCAGTCAATTGTTCCATTTGTACCGATTCGGCGAACTCCGCCTTTAATGAAGACTCAAATTGTGCCAATACTGCAAGCCCCAAGCACTCAACACCCTCTCCCGACAGACAATGTTGAGAGTGCCATCCAAAGAAGCAGAACCACAGAAACCAGGGTCTAGAAAGACGCAGAAGTACCAGAGGTTTAGAAGGAACCTAAAACAATGTCAGGACAGAGTGCAACTTCGTTACAAGAGCAACTAAAGCTAGTACTCCAGAACCCACAACAGTGTGCAGAGTTAGTGCATCTCTTCTTGGATAAAACAAAGATGCTCCCATTCCTTCCATCAATGGTAAGGATGAGACTTGCACAACAGTTGCAAGGTCCATCTACAAGGGAGGAAGAGGTGGAGACAACTTCGGAACACTAAATGGCTAGTGGACTCCCACTGTAAGTCCAAGTACCCAGGGAGGCCACTACTTCTTCTAGTGACCTTTCTCAATGGCCACCATGACAACTAATAGGGATGATCAGGGTCTCAACTGATCAACTGGAGCAGAGGCTCCAATAGGCCAAATGGGAAGGATAGTTTTGCAAGGAGGAAACACTCCTCACTCAAGCATGTCGGACGTAGGAGGAGTATGCAAGGATCCATGCAGAGAAAAAAGTGGAAAAGGTCTAGGAAAATCTTGCAGAATCATGGCCAGTGATCCAAAGAACAACACCACAACTACCCAAAGCCAGTGCAGTAGGTGTGCCTATGCAGCAGATCGAGCTACTCCAAGTAGCATGGTTGGAGCTATCCATTTGCACATAGAACCTTGAAGCATAGTTACGGGAGAGTTAGTAGGAAGTAAAACAACAACCTAGAAACTTCAACAGAAAATGGAAAGAGTCATGCTTGAAGGAAATAACACAAGAGCATCCTTGCAAAAACGAGCTGCAGAATGCACAAGGATATTTCGAGAAGTTAGAAAATGGATGGGTATTATTTCAAGGTGAAACCAACCTCTGGAGGAATTGTGCATGAAGATCCAGTTGCTCAATGAGGAAGTTTCCATCACCATGGATCCGCTGGAGAAGCAAGAGAAATTCAACTAGATCCAGCAAGTAGACAATGAGCTAAATGCTTTATTTGAAACACATTTTGTAGCTATGGAAGAGCTACAAGAGTTTCGACCTATAGTTTAGACAAGCTATCTGCAGATGCATCATGTAGATGCTACAACTGACTCAAAATGGAACTCTCTGGTCACGTCCAAGCCTAAGGGATGCATTACAGACGTGACTCAGTAGTTCATGGTTGAATCTTCACTCATTACCAGGAAGTGGCGAGACAAAGTTGTTAATTTCCAAGGAGTAAGGAAGAGATCCTTGTAGTTGGTCCCGGAGTTGGGCCCTTCGTTTGAAGAGGAGGAAAATGAAAGAACTCAGGAAAAAACTGGAAGAAAAGAAGAGACATAAGAAAAAGGAAAGAAACAGGAAAATCTAGAGACCACGGAAGAACCAAGGACTTGACTTGAGGACAAGTCAAGGATTGTGGTCGAAGCCTGTTGGGCCCTTCATTTTGTTGTTTGAAGTTGCGCAAGGAATGCTACAATCCCAATTTTGGTCAAACAGAAGTTGCGCAACTCACAAAGGAGTTGGATAGCAGAATGAAGAAAGAAATCGAAAACAGTTGGAAGGATAGTGCAACACCAACATGAATAAATAAGTTACAAAATAACAAGAACAAGAAAATATTTGAAGTCTCAAACCTGAAGATCCCAATTGGTTTATATATACCGGATGAATATAAGCGTAAAAGGTTCATATGTTTTTTAGAATGGGTTTGATTTCTATGTTATTTTCCATTTGGGGTAAAGGTTAGATAGAGTTCTAGAGTCTGGGTTTTTGGAGCCAGACCAAGGCTGTAACAGAGTCATGTCCTTTTGTAATGTTGAAAGAGAAAGGGTTCAGGTTAACCTTGTTTCTCGGTAGCATAGAGTTTTGTTGTTAGCTTTGGCATGACCGAGTTGTGTCTGTAACTGAGTAGAATCGTGTAAATGAGAAGATCCATATGATGTTAATACAAAGAGAGACCCAAATTTTGAAATTATTGCATCTGTTTAGCTTCAGATTATCTTGAATGTTGCTTCATGTTATCTTTATGGTAGATCTACTTAATTGGATATAGCTTCTTTATGAATGCAACACAACTTTGTTTTCTTTAATCTAGGTTAGGAATGTTTAGACAGTTCTGGGTTTAATCTATCTTTCACAAGACTAACAAAGATCCTGAGATCATATGGATTTGTCTAAGAATTCTTCTTACCCTTCCCTATTTTCCTTGTCTTGGTTGTGCTTCGGGTGAGACTTATTCCCTTCAAGGAAGATGAAAATTCCAGCCTTCTATTCTACTTCGGTACCTTTTCTTGGTAACCTAAGAAGGACCTTGGTCTAGTCAATTCTGCGCCAACATACATCAATGACAACCAATCTTTTAACAATTCAATGACAACTAATCTTTATACAATCTCCCCCTTTGGCATTGATGGCTAATCTTTCAACAATAGCTTTTGTTTGAGAAATTCCCAAATCCTATAAAACACTATGTAACCAAACTATTTCACATGTTGATTCCCATGATGATATATATTCCACTTTTGCAAAATAATTTACTACAATAGTCTACTTCTTGCAACTCCAAGAAATTATCGTTGATCTTATATTCATCAAGTAACCTGATGTTGATGCCCAATCATCAACACTTCCAGCAAAATCTACATTTGAATATCCAACAAGTACAATTTTTGTATTCTTCTTATATAGAAGACCATAACATTTTGTACCTTGAATATATCTAAGAACTTGTTTTACTGCATTCCAATGGCTTTCCCTAGGTTCTTGCATAAATCTAGAGAGAATATTGTGTGCATATGATAAGTCTAGATGAGTGGTTATCAAATAAATCAAACTACCAAACAACTTCCTGTAACTAGTGATGTTTATTGATTCTCCCCCTTCAAGTTTTGAAAGTTTTAAATTTTTCTCCATCAAGGTGAGAACGGATTTCTAATATGTCATGCCAAATATTTTCAATAGTTCATATGCATACTTTCATTTATTAATTAAAATGTTGTTTGAATGTTGGAATACTTCAACTCCAAAATAGTAGTGAAGCAATCCCAAGTCCATCATTTTGAATCCAACCTATATTTCCATCTTTACCTGAACAATATGATAATCATTGTTTCCAGTAATGATCAAGTCATCAACATACATGACTAAAATTACCAATTTTTCCCTTGTAGGCGCACCTATAGAATATCATCAGATTCACTTCATTGAAAGCCAAGTTTGTGAAGGTAATCATCCATTTTTTCATACCAAGATCTAGGAGCCTGTTTCAATCCATATAACACCTTGATCAACTTATAAAATTCGTGTTCCTATCCTTCAAGCTCAAAACTGGGAGGTTGAGTCATATATACTTTTTCTTGCAAATATCCATTTAGGAATGCACTTTTGACATTCATTTGATGTACTTTCCATCCTTTTTGAGATGATAATGCAAGTACCATTTGAATTGTGTTCCACTTTTTTTTTGTGCAAATGTTTCTTCATAATCAATTCCTTCATGTTGTGAAAAATCATTGGCTACAAGTCTTTCACTATACTTGTATATCATTTTGTCTGGATTATACTTGATTCGGTAAACCCACTTGAATCCGATGTGTTTAACATCTAGATAACAATCAACAAGTGTCCAAGTCCCATTTTATATCACTTTTGTATACTCATCAAGCATTGCGTGTTGCCATTCCGCATGTTTTACTTCCTCTTTGAAAGTTGAGGGCTCAGTTAAATCATTTGATATTAAGGAAAATTTTCCTTCATCCATGTTTGAACGTCTTGTACCTGTTTTATTTCATTCATCAGGTCTCACAGCTTTCAAAATTTGAATATCCCACTTAGGGAGTTGATGTTGACTCATTTGGGGATCTGAATTTTCACCATTTTTAAATATATGATGGATAAAGACAACAACTCTTCTTTCCCCTGAAGTATTCAGAGGTGGAGTGTCATCATCTGATGAACTACTAGATGAATATTCAGATGAACTTTGGGATGAAGAATAAGATAAACTTGATGGATAATTGTCATGTTTTTGGAGAAGTCAAATCAATTTCAAAGACAACATTCTTGACTTGGTTGATTATGCATCCTGATATTCTCTTTATAAACTTGTTTGTCCAATGTTTTGAGAATGATTTGTATTTATGTATCACTCTTTCTTTCTGTTTCATCAAATATAACATCTCTACTAACAATTAATTTATTGTCAGATAAAAGACGATATCCCTTCTTCTCATCGAAATATCCAAGCAAGGTACATTTCTCACTTCTTGAATCTAACTTAGTTGGATTTTATTTAGGAACTAATGAATAAAATACTGAACCAAAAACTCGAAGATGTTTGATTAAAGACTTGAATCCATACCATTCTTCATATGGTGTGATCCCATGCAAAGAACTAGTTCGATATTGGTTCCTTAAGTAAATGACAGTATCAACTGCTTCAACCCAGTATGAGGAAATTAAATTTTTGAAGGTTAACATGGATCGTGCCATTCCTAACAAAGTGAGATTCATCCTTTCTGTTACTTCATTATACTGAGGATTATATATAGTAGTCAATTTCCTTTTGATTCCCTTTTTACTGTAGAAATTATGGAATTCATTGGAATTAAATTCCCCTCCATTATCAGTCTGTAATGTGCCAATATTTTCCTTATCTTCATTTTCAACCAGACATCCAAAAATAGTGAACCTTTCAAAAAATTTTGAATTTTCCTTTAAAAAATAAACCAGATTCATTCTACTATAATCATCAATGAAGATTAGAAAATATTTATAGGCACCTAGAGAAGTTTCTAGGGGTCCACAAAGATCACTATGAACAAGTTGCAAATATTTATTTGCACGCCATGAACATGTTGGAGATGTCTCTCCATTATATTTCCCATAAATGTAAGCTTCACATCTTGCATTTTCCATCTTAAAAGAAGGAATTCCAATTACCATTCCTTGTTTTTGAAGTTGTGAGAGACTTTAAAAATTCAAATGTCTGTATCGGACATCCGATAACCTTATTGGTGAAGTCATTGAATCCACAACTCCAACAAAATCTTGCTTCCAAAGAATGACTTTTCCTTTCATCCTAATAAGCCTTCCATATTCATATCTCATCATTGCTTTCTTCAAATTATGTTTGGTGGAGTTGATTTTCACCCACCCGTCTTCCATGATGACTTGATGCCCTACTTGTTGAATCATCACCAAGGTTAAAAAATTATTCTTGAATGTTGGTAGATACCAAACATTCAATATCATTTCTCGCAAATTCTAAGAAGACAAACTTTCATTGAACCTTTTCCATAAGGTGTGTGTGTCATATCATTAGCCAAAAATATTGAATTTAGTTGACATTCTTGAAATTTTTGAAAGAATTCATGTCGAAAAGGCATATGTTGAGTAGCTCCAGTATCTAAGATTCAAGCATCTTCATATTCACTTTTAAGATAATAATGAGAAACTTCTAAGGTTGTTGATTCAGAATTATAAAGCACAATAAATACATATTCTGAAGCATCATCATCTTGATCATTAACATATTGTGCCGAAGTGGATTGTTGCTTAAAATTTGGTATTTT
>SNQJ01S0022549.1:110135-140922 GCA_010110895.2 Picea sitchensis
AAGGTTAACATGGATCGTGCCATTCCTAACAAAGTGAGATTCATCCTTTCTGTTACTTCATTATACTGAGGATTATATATAGTAGTCAATTTCCTTTTGATTCCCTTTTTACTGTAGAAAGTATGGAATTCATTGGAATTGAAATCCCCTCCATTATCAGTCTGTAATGTGCCAATATTTTCCTTATCTTCATTTTCAACCAGACGTCCAAAAACATTGAACCTTTCAAAAGTTTTTGAATTTTCCTTTAAAAAATAAACTAGATTCATTCTACTATAATCATCAATGAAGATTACAAAATATTTGCAGCCACCTAGAGAAGTTTCTAGGGGTCCACAAAGATCACTATGAACAAGTTGCAAATACTTATTTGCACGCCATGAACATGTTGGAAATGTCTCTCCATTATGTTTCCCATAAATGTAAGCTTCACATCTTGCATTTCCTTCTTAAAAGAAGGAATTCCAAGTACCATTCCCTATTTTTGAAGTTGTGAGAGACTTTAAAAATTCAAATGTCTGTATCGGACATCCCATAACCTTATTGGTGAAGTCATTGAATCCACAACTCCAACAAAATCTTGCTTCTGAAGAATGACTTTTCCTTTCATCCTAATAAGCCTTCCATATTAATATCTCATCATTACTTTCTTCAAATTATGTTTGGTGGAGTTGATTTTCACCCACCCATCTTCCATGATGACTTGATGCCCTACTTGTTGAATCGTCACCAAGGTTAAAAATTTATTCTTGAATGTTGGTAGATACCAAACATTCGATATCATTTCTCTCAAATTCTAAGAAGACAAACTTTCACTGAACTTTTTCCATAAGGTGTGTGTGTCATATCATCAGCCAAAAATATTGAATTTAGTTGACACTCTTGAAATTTTCGAAAGAATTCACGTCGAAAAGTCATTTGTTGAGTAGCTCCAGTATCTAAGATTCAAGCATCTTCATAGTCACTTTTAATAGAATAATGAGAAACTTCTAAGGTTGTTGATTCAGAATTATAAAGCACAATAAATACATATTCTGAAGCATCATCATCTTGATCATTAACATATTGTGTCGAAGTGGATTGTTGCTTAAAATTTGGTATTTTATCGATTGGAGTGCAACAATATTCTGCATAACGACCAATTGTTTTTCATCATCTGCATACAACCTGACTGAAATATGTGCCTTTGCCATACTGATTATTATGATTTTGAGGTCTTTCTGATTGAATTCTCCTAAATTTTTTTGATCCTCATTGAAAATTTGTGTTTCCTCTTCCTTGACTACTTCCTCTTCCTTGATTGTTGCCTCTTCCTTGATCATTGCCTCTTCATCTTCCTTGAATTTTTCCTCAGCCTTGTCCTATATAAGTTGATTGATCTTGATTACCATGTCCTCTCTTACTAAATTGATCTCCTCTTCCTCTTGAAATTTGAGTTGAAGGCTTAATAGTATTGTCTTCTGTAAGAAACATGTCTTCGCCGACTTCTTTATTCTTCCCAAATGTTTTATCATGTTGAGCTAAAAATTCACTTAACTGATCAAAAGTGATCTTCTCTAATTTTCCCCTCAATTGCAAAGTTTCTAAGAAATATTTATAAAAATATGAAAATATCGCAATCAAGATTGTTTTCATCAAACTATCATCTACAACATTAAATCCTACCTTAGAATTATCTTGTTTGATGTTCTTAAGTCTATAAATATACTCCATTACATCTCCACCTTCGGTCAATTTATATTGAAGTAGTTTCAATTGAAGGTCAACCCTTTTTGTGTCGGGTTGAGTATCAAAGAGATTTAAATTTTTTCCATGCAGACCATGCATCAAAAGAATTTTCAATGGGAACATACATTTCTTCATTTATAGATGACTTAATTAATGTTAATGCTTTTTCATATTTTATCTCCCATTTAGCTAGTTGTGATGCGTCAGTGAGTTTAGTTGGTTTTACATCACCATTACATATGTCTTTCCGGTTCATTATAAATAAAAGTGCTTTCCATATGTCATTTCCATGCTTTGTAGTTTTTGGATTCCTGGAGTTTATTAGACTTATCAAACAAATTTATCCATTTGGACATTGTGAATGCTTGTTGAAAAAAAAAATTGTGTGCCAAAGAAGATTGTGCACCACACAAAAAACAAGATTGAAACACACTACACAATGCACCAAAAAAATAAGGAGAACTATGAGATCTTGGCCTGGCCTTGACCCTCGTATAATCGATTGAAAAAGAGTGACTGAGCTTTGTACTTGGCTCTAATTGATTCTTAAAAATCGGTTACAATTTCATTAAAAATTTTGAAAATTTTGATCTTGAGCTTGTTCATTTCTTCATTAATTTCGAAGAAAATAAAAAATACATAATCTCCTCCCCTTGAAGTAAACTAATTACTTCATTACAACATGCTTCAATTTTTTTTAATATTGATGTCCAATCACCACTTTACAATCTAATATAAATTAAATTTATTTCACCTTTGAAGCAAGCATTACTTCAAATTACATTTAAAAATAATACCATTCTCCTTATAACTTCTAATGAAAAAGTAAAAAATGAAAATTTTAAAGTTTGTGCATTTATTTAACTTGATATGCATGACTTTAAGCCTTTTTTTTTAATGAAGGTACAAGTAAACTGCATACAAAGGAGTGAGAGTTGGAGGAACATGCGTTGAAGTTGGCCAAAAAATCTACAATCAACGGAATGGATCAGTTCAATGGATCGCTTCAACGGATTGGATTAGATTGTCGAGATTGATGGTAGAAGATCGAGATTATTGTAGAAGATCATTGAAAACAATATATAACGATAATGTCTTCCTTCATAATCAAATTATTTCTATCATTTGTAGTTGATAAAGGCTTTATGGGCAATTTGGACAGGCTCGACTTTCGCAATGTCAAGTAATGTTAAAAGTAGACCATTTCACTGGAGGAATTCGCTCTGCAGCAACTGCTGATATGGATGGACAATGCACTTGTTTGACACCACAAAGTATGTATGCACCATATTTCCAAACCACTTATATAACGTTTACCACAATTATGCACCATATGGAAGAACGTTTTACGTTTTTATGGTAGATCGTTGAGTTGAATTGCTAAATAGTTGGATGAATCTCTGGATCGCTAAGTTGAATTTTTTTATCGCTAAGAATGGATCGTTGAGAGTTGAAATGGGATCAACAATGACGCATCACGCATTCAAATGCTGGGCATAATCACTAGTGGGTTTGTGTCATCCCTTCTTCCTTGAAAGTTGCCAACATTGATGTGATTCCCAATGCCACTAACGCAAAAGTATGGGTCGTAATTCTGTGTGTGATCTTACGTAAGTTGTGAAAATATGGGAAAAGATGCAGATATTCAGAATTCCAAATCAAGTAGGACAGTGATAATCATGGCCTTGAATGGGGCATGGGTAGATCCAAACACCATGATCGATCTCTTTCTATAAAGCTTCCGTATAGAGCTTCCATGTGAGTGAAGAAACATATAGGGTATCATCATATTCACTTTGTTGAAAGCCAACTTTGGGAAGGTAATCATCCATTTTTTCATACCAATCTCTCGGAGTTTGTTTCAATCCATATAACATCTTCATTAATTTACAAATTTTTTGTTCATGTCCTTCAAGCTCAAATCAGGAGGTTGAGTCATATATACTTCTTTCTGCAAATCTCCATTAAGGAAGGTGCTTTTGACATTCATTTGATGGAATTTCCATCCTTTTTGAGATGATAATGCAAGTACCATTTGAATTGTGTTCCACTTTGTTGTTGGTGAAAAAGTTTCTTCATAATCAATTCCTTCATGTTGTGCAAAACACTTGGCTACAAGTATTTACTTATACTTTTCAATTGTTATGTATAGATTATACTTGATTCTGTAAACCCACTTGCATATGATGGGTTTAACATCTAGAGGACAATCAACAAGTGTCTAAGTTCCATTTTCTGTCACTGCTTTATACACATCAAGCATTGCTTGTTGCCATTCTGTATGTTTTACTGTCTCTTTGAAAGTTGAGGGCTTAGTAAAATCATTTGATATTAAGGAAAATTTTCCTTCGTCCATGTTTGAAATTCTTGTACGTGTTTTATTTCATTCATCAGGTCTCATAGCTTTCAAAAGTTGAATATCCAACTTAGGGAGTTGGTGTTGACTCATTTGGGAATATGGATTGTCAACATTATTAAATATAGAATGAATAAGGACAAAAAATCTTCTTTCCCTTGAAGTATTGGGAGGTGGAGTGTCATCATCTGATGAACTACTAGATGAAGATTCAGATGAAATTTGTGATGAAGAAGAAGATAAACTTGATGAAGAATTTTCATGTTCTGAAGAAGTCAAATCAATTTCAAAAACAACGTTATTGACTTGGTTGATTGTGCATCCTGATTTTATCTTTATCAACTTGTTTGTCCAATATTTTGAGAAGGATTTCTATTTTTGTAGCACTCTTTCTTTTTGTTTCATCAAATGTAACATCTCGACTGATGGTGAATTTATTGTCAGATAAAAGACGATATCCCTTCTTCTCATCAGAATATCCAAGCAAGGTACATTTCTCACTTCTTGAATCTAACTTAGTTGGATTTTATTTAAGAGCTAATGCATAACATACTGAACAAAAAAATCAAAGATGTTTGATTCAAGACTTGAATCCATACTATTCTTCATATGGTGTGATTCCATCCAAAGAATCAGTTTGAGATTGGTTCCTCAAGTAAATGACAGTATGAGGGAATTAATTTTTTTAAGGTTAACATGGATCGTGTCATTCCTAACAAAGTGAGATTCATCCTTTATGTTACTTCATTATACTGATGAGTATATGCATTTGTCAATTTTCTTTTGATTCCCTTTTTACTACAGAAATTTTGGAACTCATTGGAATTGAATTCCACTCCATTATCAGTATGTAATGTGTCATTTTTTTCCTTAGCTTCATTTTCAACTAGACATCGAAAAACCTTGAACCTTTCAAAGTTTTTTTAATTTGTCCTTAAAAAATAAACCCAATTCATTCTACTATAATCATTAATGAAGAGTAGAAAATATTTATAGCCACCTAGAGAAGTTTCTAGGGGTCCACAAAGATCACTATGAACAAGTTGGAAACATCTATTTGCACACCATGAACATGTTGGAAATGTCTCTCTATTATGTTTCTCGTAAATGCAAGCTTCATGTCTTGCATTTTCCTTCTTAAAAGTAGGAATTCCTCATAAAATTACTTGTTTTTGAAGTTGCGAGAGACTTTAAAAATTCAAATGTCTGTATTAGGCATGCCATAACCTTATTGGTGAAGTCATTGAATCCAAAACTCCTACAAAACCTTGCTTCCAAAGAATGACTTTTCCTTTCATCCCAATAAGATTTCCATATTCACATCTCCTCATTATTGTCTTCAAATTCTGTTTGGTCGAGTTGATTGTCACCCACTTGTCTTACATGATGACTTCATTCCCTTCTTGTTGAATATTCACCAAGGATAACAAATTCTTCTTGAATTTTGGTACCTATCAAACACTCGAGATCATTTTCTCTCCAATTCCAAGAAGATAAACTTTCACTGAACCTTTTCCATAAGGTGTGTGTGTCATATCATCAACCAAAAATATCGAATTTAGTTGACATTCTTGAAATTTTCAAAAGAAGTCACGTTGAAAAGTCATATGTTGAGTAGCTCCAATATCTAAGATCCAAGCTTCTTCATAGTCACATTTAAGAGAATAATGAGAAACTTCTAATGTTGTTGATTCAAAATTTTGAAGCACAGTAAATACATATTCTGAAGCATCATCCTCTTGATCATTAGCATATTGTGCTAAAGTGGATTGTTGCTTATACTTTGGTATTTTCTCGATTGGAGTGCGACAATCTTCTGCATATTGACCAGTTTTGTTGCATCGTTTGCATACAACCTGACTGAAATATATGCCTCTTCCATACTGATTATTACAATTTTGAGGTCTTTCTGATTGACTTCTGCTAAATTTGTTTGATCCTCATTGAAAACTTGTGTTTTCTCTTCCTTGACTGCTTCCTCTTCCTTGATTGTTGCTTCTTCCTTTATCATTGACTTTTAATCTTCCTTGAATTTTTCCTCGACCTTGTTCTTTATAAGTTGATTGATCTTGATTACCACATCCTCTGTTACTAAATTGAGCTCCTCTTCCTCTTGAAATTTGAGTTGAAGGCTTACTAGTACTGGATTCTATAAGAAAGACGTATTCACCGACTTATTTCTTCTTCCCAAATGTTTTATCATGTTGAGCTAACAATTCACTCAACTAATCAAATGTGATCTTCTCTAACTTTCTCGTCAACTGCAAAGATTCTAAGAAATGTTTATAAGAATATGGAAATCTTGCAATCAAGATCGTTGTCATCAAACTGTCATCTACAACAATAAATCCTACCTTAGAAATATCTTGTTTGATGTTTTTAAGTCTAGAAATGTACTCCATTAAATCTCCACCTTCGATCAGTTTTTGTTGAAGCAATTTCAATTGAAGGTCGACCCTTTTTGTGTCGGGTTGAGTATCAAAGAGATATTTAAATGTTTTCCATGCAAACCATGCATCGGAGGAATTTTCGATGTGAACATACATTTCTTCATTTATAGAGGACTTAATTAATGTTAATGCTTTTTCATCTTTTAGCTCCCATTTAGCTAGTTGTGATGCGTTTGTAGGTTTAGTTAGTTTTACATCACCATTACATATGTCTTTCTGGTTCATTATAAATCAAAGTATTTTCCATATGTCATTTCCATGCTTTGTAGTTTTTGGATCTCTTGAGTTTATGAGACTTGGTAAACAAATTTATCAATTTGGACATTGTGAATACTTGCTGAAAAAAAAAAAATGTGCCAAAGAAGATTGTGCACCACACGAAAAAGAAGATCTAAACACACTACACAATGCACCACAAAAATAAGATGAAATATCAAGGCTTGGCCTTGACCCTAGTATAGTAACTTGAAAAAAAGTGATTGAACTTTGTACTTGGCTCTAATTGACTTTTAAAAATCGGTTACAATTTCGGTTTAAAATTTTGAAAATTTTGATCTTGAGCTTGTTTGTTTCTTCGTTAATTTCGAAGAAAATAAAAAATACATAATTTGCCCCCTTGAAGTAAACTAATTAAACTGCATACATGTAAACTGCATACAAAGGAGTGAGAGTTGGAGGAACATGCGTTGAAGTTGGTCAAAAAATCTACAATCAACGGAATGGATGGCTGGAATTGATCGGTTCAATGGATCGCTTCAACGTGGAATGGATTGCTTCAACGGATTGGATTAGATTGTCGAGATCGATGGTACAAGATCGAGATTATTGTAGGAGATCATTGAAAACAAGATATAGTGATAATGTCCTCCTTCATAATCAGATTATTTCTATCATTTGTAATTGATAAAGGCTTTATGGGCAATTTGGACACGTTGGACTTTCGCAATGTCAACAGTAATGTTAAAAGTAGAGCATTTCAATGGAGTAATTCTCTCTGGCACCAGCCACGAATATTGATGGACAATGCACTCGTTTGACGCCACAAAGTATGTATGCACCATATTTCTGAACCACTTCACCTTCAAGATAGAAGAACGTTGTTATAGTAGATCGTTGAGTTGAATTGCTAAATTGTTGGATGAATCTCTGGATCGCTAAGTCGAATTTTTGATCGCTGAGTTGAATGTGTAGATCGTTAAGAATGGATGGCTAAGAGTTGAAATGGGATCAACTGGTCCACTCATCTCTGCAATGACGTATTCAAATGCTGGGCAGAATCACTAGTGGGTTTGTGTCATCCCTTCTTCCTTGAAAGCTGCCAACATTGATGCTATTCCTAATGCCACTAATGCAGAGGGATGGGTCGTAACTCTGTGTGCGATCTTACGTAAGTTGCAAATATGGGCGTAGATGAAGATATTCAGAATGCCAAATCAAGCAGGACAGTGATAATCATGGCCTTCAAAGACAATAAAGAGAGCTATTTGAAATCATGATCAACGTAACAACAAAATATGATCTCTATCACAGAAACCGAGCAGGAACGATGTCGAGGACAACTGATACAGGATCTAGCTAAATGTGGCTATTTGTTTTTCATAGATTTTGTGGTCTTCAAGGGTAGAGTTGGAATAATTCGTCAGAATTAAAGGGATGAGTTTAATTCAAAGCTCCTTCATGGAAGGAATATAAATCATGGGTAAATCTTAATTTAATAAACAAATGTAACCATGAAATATTTAAAGATTTCTCTTCCTTTTTGGCAAATCTTTCAATGTGTTGATCTAAGATCTTAACAATACAGTAGATTGAAAAAAAAAATTGTAATTATTTTCCTTAATGAAAGATAACATACCAATCAATCGTTGATCGATGCGACGACGGAGTTTTCCAACGTCTTCTTCGCTTGGAATCTCCCCTCTTCGCCAAACGTGCATCACCAAGCTATACCAATTGAAGATTGAAGAGAGAAGAAGTGTCCTACACACAAATTTTATTAAAAAATAGAAAAGAATTACATAATAAATGTGAGAGATTACAATATCCAACATTACTCTTTCATGAGAAAATGAGAGTTTTAATAAACTTATAATACTAATTCTAAGCTAATTTTTGGTGTGGAAAACTTATCACATAATCATGTGAGTATGAAAAGTGTCCATGTACATTAAATAAAGATTATAACAATTTCCTATTATGTTACTTCTAAAACCCACTTTTTTCTAAATTCATTTTCCTGCTGCACAATCATGTGTTGCTCTATGACTTCCTCCTGTACTTGCTTTAAGGCCACTGTGGCATGTTCTTTTCTTCTTGCATGAAATGAAGGCGAGCTTCGATTGCATCAGCTATTCTGCGGAGTTGGGCGGACTCATCTTCCAACTCAGTTTTATCTGATGGCAAGGGCACAGTGGACACTGTGTGGCTAAAGTGAAGGGATTGTTGTACACCTCTTAGCTCTCTTTCGATTCTATCATACATGGCTTCTTGTTTTTCTTCAGTTCTTTGCAAAATATTTTCTTAGGCATCTCCTACAACTGGAATAATGAAGTCGAAGTCATCAACCGTGATCACATTCTGCATCTTTGGCTTATTAGCTTTGGACTTCTTCCGCGATGTAGGTTTTGTGGGGGAAACCTTTTTTTTCTTAGATGGATCTATGTCATCAGGGGGGTTCTGTGGCGGTGTTACTTTGCCTTTCTTATCTTCTTCTCCTTCTTTTTCTTCTTTGTTCACTTCGTCATCACCTCCTCTGCTAGGTGACTAGGATGGAGTCTCTTCTGATGTGCTGTGTATTTCCTGTACATCTTGCTTCTTTTTCTTCCTGCTACTGCTTGGGGCATCATACTCTTAGCGAGTAACCACCGGGTTTCCAATGAGGTCGGGGTCAAACAGTTCTGTGGGGTCACCAGGGATAAGGAACTCTGTAGGCCAGTCCTTAGTAATTTATTCCAGGTCCTCTGGTGTCAGCTTGTAGTAGGACTGAAGCTCTTATTTGCTTTCATCGGCGCGCATAGTGATATAAATAAAATGTCTATCTGCGCAGAACTTCATAAGAGGCATGAACCTGTCCAGGGTGTTCGACGTCATACGAGGGAAGGACTCAATAGCCCTCCTAAGCTACAAGTAGTAGGTATGGAATACTGCCATTATTTCCCCATATCGCTCGAATACCATAGCGTGGTGAACTTCGCAGCGAGTGGCTCGAACGACTCAATGTAGGGAAGGTCGCCCCTTCCGGCATCTCTCAAGCAGTAAACGCAATGAGGATCAACATCCAGCTAAAATGGAACCCATATCCCTGATCCTAAGCTTCGCGGAAATCCAATTCTAGTTGGTTGACAAGGTACTTCGTTTCACGCATTTCCCATCAACGTCAACGACAAACCCTGTGACCTGCGTGGGTTTGTTCTTCCGGACTAGATTTCCTGCAATCAGTTGGCATGCTAGGCGCACTATGTCATTCTGGATGGAGGCTACCTTATAGCCTTGTGTCCCCTTCCCTACATCATCGTAGGTGTCTTTAATCATCTGTATCAGGGCACTCTCTGCAGCCTTCCCTCGGTAGAAATCTTGTGGGTCGGATCCTTGCATGTTCAATCCGGTGATCCTATGGATCAACACCGGATTGACGATGATACACCTGTCCAACCATAGATAGCCACCATGGAAGCACAAAAACAAGAGCTTAATGCACGCGTTAACCTCCTGGTGCCTTCCAAAATGTGGTATCTTCATTAGGTTCAAGATAGTGGACCTCGCGGTGTCCATAATCCATGGTTGGGGGATGATTTCCGTCTTCTTTCCCTTCATCTTGGTCAGATATTTTTGAGGTGTGAGCATGACATAGCTCTTGCGACCTCCCAGATTATAGTCACTGATCTTCAAGGTTGGAATCCTCTCTAGCTGTGGTCTGACTACGCGTATCCCCTTCGGGAGCTACGCAGTGATGACTGTGTAGTCGAAGTCCCTCAGGACACTGTCATGACTCACCACATCGACCAAGGGTGGGATGTAATCAGGCAGGATAGACGGGAGTAACTTTGCATTCACCAAGTCATCTCGATGCTTGGTTCTTTTCTCGGTCACAGCTCGGGATGGTCCAAATCCGTGAGCAATTGATGGGGAGGCTTGCACTGCTTGCGTCAGTGACGCTTGAACTCCTATAGACATTACTCTTTCAATCATGAGGTCGATGAGTATCTCTGTCATAGAATGCTTGACTATGCTAAGTTCTTCGGACATACACGCTTGTGGTTGAATAGCTCAAGTTGATGGACAAATACTCAATGCAACAGAATGGATGGTGAGAACTCAATGATCACTGCACAAAATCAACTAATTCTTTGTGGGTTGGAATAATCATGGTTGGAAAAAGTGTTCTCGGTGCAATGCTCGACGGACTAAATAGACAACCCCGTAACGATTTCTTCCAATGGGTCGAAAATACTTACTTAATGCAATGCCATCCCTTATGGCACGATCCTAATGGTCCAACGACGAGCTTTTAGTCGATAACTTCTCTTCTAACCATTCGGGAGTGTCAGTCTAATGGTCATGAAGCCTCCAATGGTCATATTGCGCCACCATGGCAAAGTTCCATGCTGTGCTATATTGATATTCCGGTGAAGTTCAAATTCTGGGAACCTTCCTTCTGCAAAGTTCTTTTTGGGGCTGCTTGTAATTTTTCTAACTTGACTTTCTTCTTGCTGAGCTTTCTAGCCTTCTTTCCTATAATCTTAGTTATTGGGTTCCTTTTTCCATTCTGATTCTTATCTTCTCTTAGTAGAGTAACTTCGTGCTGTTGATGATCTTTCCTAGGGTTCAAGTGTAATAATTCTTCTCTTTCTAGAGTAGGTGCTCTATTCTCCTGTATGGATAAGTTCTTTAAGTCTTCCTGTGTCCTTTCAACTTCGACAACTACGTTTCTGGCCCTGAGTGGCTTCGACTTGTCCTCTTGTTCTTTTATCAAGTGCACTATTCTTCGAGCCATGAAATCTTTCAATTCTTTCTTTTTTTTGTTCTAGAGCTTCCTCCTCTTTTCTTCGTGTCTGATCTTTCTCAATCTAGGTCCTTCCTAGCAAAATAGAAAATGGGGTGATGTTCTCAATAAACTTAAGGACCTCAAATTATTCCTTTTTCAACGTTCCATGTGTACTCATAGATGTCTGGGTAAGTCTTCCACATAGGGTTATCAACTTTCCTCTAAATAATCCTACTCCTCCCAATGAAGGAATAATAGTCGGCTTTCCTAAAATTTCCCAAGTTCTTTCTGTCATGATATTCACCTGTGTTTTCTCATCCAGAACACAATCTATGTCGAAGTCTCCTATTTTTGTTTCTATGAACTCTTTTTCTTTGAAGATCTCTAATAAGTTGTTATTTTTGTGATCATTCAGGGTTTCTTTCATTTGTAGTAATACAGTCTCTGATTCTTTCTGGGGTTCTGCCATGGTCTTAGTTTCTTGGCCTTCCTCGAGGTTTTCTTATCTCATATTCATTCTTCCAAGATTAGCAATCATTCTAGGGAAATCCACAACTTCATGATCCATAGCTTTACAATAGAGACATATAGGGTTTCTACCACGACATTCCTTAGCGAGATGTCTCGGTCTTCTGCAGTTGTAACAAATACTTAATCCTTTCTTTATTTTAAATGATCCCCAACCTTTCCTATACTATGCACTAGGATCATAGTAGCTAACCTGCAAAAAATTCTTTCTAGGATTCTACATCCATTTGTTAGTCCAAACATTCTTTCTATGCATAGGAATCACATATCTTTCATTATGTCTATCAGATCTACTCATATCAAACCTTCTTTATTCTAGATGTGTCCTAGATTTCAGGCTAAGACAAAATTTATCAAACACACCTATATCCATACTCTTGAAACAAAAATTTCCACTAATCTTATCTTTATCAGAGAACAAAACTTCAAGATCTTACCTCTTTTCTTCAGATCTAACTTTTCTTCTTAGCACAGAGCTTCACAAATCAAGTAGAGTACTTTTGTTGGCACAAGGGCAGACCCAGGGTTTAACGCTACAACAACGCACCAACAAAACCCTAATTACCATCCCTTTCGGCAACACCTGCGAAGCAGATAAAGTCTCACCTAAGGTAGAGGCAGGGGTGGTTGCAAGACTCAAGTGTTTGCAACCTTAGCTGGGACATAGATCTGTAATTATATCATTTACAAATCACTTGGCATAGATCATTCATCAATATTTGACCCTTATCATACTACGCAGATAGCACAAAACTTCGCAGTATCAATGTATTCAGGCACTTATCATCAACAGGTTATCCAAATCTAACAGATTAAGTACTTAGCATTAACTTGCAGATCAAGTCTAGCATTGTATACAACATAAGCAATAAGCATAAACTTATATAACAGATCTATCTACTTATCTCAAGCACTTAGCAAAAGAAGATATAAACACATCAAGTTGAAGCACAAAGAATAACACACAGATTTACGTGGTTCACCCCCACCCTGGGGCTACGTCCAACAACTCATCTTCTTTATTAGTGTCTTCAATCGATTACAACATAGAGCCTCAAAAACCCTACTTCGCACAGGACAGAAGATCTGCACAGCTTAATAGATCATTCTTCCTTACGTTTACAGCACCAAGCCTTCTATGACTTCTTACAACAACTTGCACTTAGCTCTGGGAGCCTTTTACAATCATGCATAGAGCTCTTACAAAATACTACGTGCACTTAGCTTACATTCAAATCACATAGATGCACCACTACCACTTCATGACCACTTCCCCCTTCTTTATATTGCCTAGACCTCTATTTATATATTACAAAATGGGCCTAAGCATGAGTAAACTCATGGGTCGACATCCCTTTCCCGTTACATTATCCCAAAAACCCAAAAGGGGGCCCAAATTGGGCCGAGATTCCGTGATCTTTGCTACATCTTGTGCTCCATCTTCGATAGGCTGTCAAAGTCCCAAAAATGATCAAATATGACCAAGTAACTCCAAAACTTGTTCAAGGGCCAGCATGCCCCCAACACTCACCTCTGACTTGTCCCGAGTCACTCAGATTTTTGCAATTTTTCCTCGAATGCATCGATTTTGGCTCAAGTTGCTTCGACCTGCTGCATTGCTACAACCTCTTGCTCAGTGAACTCCTGGATTACTGCATCATTTATCGGTCCTTCTAGGCATTGTTCTACGGTGATGATAACCTGTTCGAGGCCTTCTCCTTGGCTTTTGATTTCGGTGAACAATTGACAGGCCTTCTCCTGCACTGGTTGAAGTCTTTTGGAGACTTCCATCACTTTTCTCTGGATTGTGTGGAGTTGTTGCTGGGCCATGCACTGCTCTGGAAACCTCTTCATTCTTTCAACTGGTGACAAGGTCTTGAGCTGCGCTTGTAAAGTATCTGTACATTTTTTTGCTTCTTGGAGTTGTGCCTCTAATGTCTAGAACTCTGGGTTCTCTATGAGGTTCTCATAAGTATGAGCGCTCCTAGAGCTAAGCTGTTTGCATTCCAAAGCAAGGGATTTTAATCGGTCAACTGCATTGTGGGCAGTTGCCTCTCTTAAATCTCTTATTTCTTGAGGAGTCTCTGGTATGGTATGAAGTTCCAAATATGCGATGCGTTGCTGCAATTGTTGGATCACTTCTTCAAGTTATGCCACCTATTGTGGGATTCTCTCTGTGGCCTGTACTTCGACAATGGTCATAGAGTGGAATGCTCTGTTAACTAATTCTTTTACCTCGAGCTGCTCTATGAGCAACTATTCCTTGATTTTTTGTAGTGCTATTTTCTCTTCATCCCATTTTTATTGTAGGGTGAACTTTTCATTTTCCGTAGTACATCTGTGGTCCTCAAGGTCTTTTTGTACTTGTGCTAAAGCCTGGGTGGCTTGTGATGTCTCTTCCTAAGCTCGTCGAAGGCAAGCTTCGACTGTATCAACAATCCTATGTAGTTGGGCTGGCTCATCACCTATTGCTGGTGTTTCTGATGGAAAGGGCATAGTGGAAACTGTGCGGCTCGAATGTATTGCTTCCTTCACTCCTTGAATTTTGTCTTTGATGCGACTGAACACTTCCTCTTGTTTGGCTTCCTTCTTTTCTTCTATCTCGAGTGAAGTATTGTTCAGTGCAACAACTATGAATTCGAATTCATATGGAGTGAGAACAGTCTCGAACTTGGTTCTAGTGGCCTTAACTTTCTTCCTGGACGAAGGATTTGGCGGGGTAACCTTTCTTTTCTTGGATGGATCCTCCTCCTCTCTTGGCGGTGTAACTTCTCCTCTGTTTTTCTTGAATTTTGTGCCTCCTAGCTCTCCACGATCACCTCCCTGCTCAGGTGAGATCAAAGTGGTCTTCATCGATGTGCTACGGACATCCTACACTTCGTCATCTTTCTTCATATTTCTCGGTCCAGTTGTGTCCAGTATAGTTTCAAGGCTATCTACATTGGACATCTCTGCAGGGTCCACTGAGATGAGGAGGTCTATCGACCACTCCTTGGTGATTTCTTTGAGATCTTCTTCTGGTAACTTATAATAGGACTGTAATTGTTGCTTGTGTTCATTAGCGCACGCAGTGATGTAGATAAAGTGTCTATCTGCCCTGAACTTCATCAGGGGTCGAAACCTGTAGAGGGTGTTCGGAGTGATGCGTGATGTAGACTAGATTGTGATATTCAATTGATTATAGTAGGTAGGGAAGACAACATTGGACTTCCACTACTTGTTCATGTCACTGGAGTACCACAATGTACAAAACTTCATGACCAGTGGTTCGAAGGGTTCGATATCTGGAAAAGTGGCTCCTTCTGGTAGCTCCCAGGCGATGAAGGCTATCAATATTAGAAGCCAACTGAAGTGGAACTCATACCCTTGGTCCTGTGCTTCTCTGCAGTCCAATTCTAGTTGGTTTACCATGTACTATGCCCAATTTATCTGTAGTCCCTCCGCGCACTTTCCTGCGAGGTCAACTACAAATCCAGTCACTTGGGTTGGTCTGTTCTTGTGAACCAACTTGCCTGCGATCATTTGACATGCGAGGTGTACTGCGTCATTCAGAATTGAGGCTACCTTGTAACCTCATGTACCCTTCTCTACATCTCCATAGGTCTCCTTTAGTCTCTGCGCTAATGCTTTGTCTGAGGTCTTTCCAGGGTAGAATTCTTGGGGTTCAGGGCCCTGCATGCTCAACCCTATGATCTGATTGATCAAGGTCATATCCACAATGATGAGATGGTTCAACCATAGGTATCCTCTGTGGTAGAAGGACAACGACAATGTCATACATGCGTTCAATTCATGGTGCCTGCCAAAGTGCGAGATCTTCATCACATTAAGCAATGTGGACTGCGCAAGGTTCTAGGTCCATGACTGCGGGATAATCTTCGAGTTTTTTCCTTTGGTCCTGGTTAAGTACTTGTGCAGGGCAAGTGTGCTGTAAGATTTTCTGTCTCCAAGGTTGAAGTCACTGAATTTCAGAGTTGCGAGCTTGTCCTGATCAACGCGAACCGTGCATACTCCTTTCAGAAGGTATGCGGTGATCAAAGTGTACTCGAAGTCTCGAGGTACACTGTCACAATTGATGGCACCGCTCAAAGGTGGTATATAAGAAGGTAGAATGCGGGAATAAGCTTATCGTTTGCGATGTCATCTATGTGCTTAGTGTGCTTCTCATCGACTGGTTGGCATGGTCCGACTCGAGAAATGGATGGAGAGGTTACCAGTCCTCTCATTGACGATGCTTGGATTCCTATAGATAACCCTCATTTCGACATGACTCTCTCATTCATTAAGTCAATCAAAACTTCTTTGACTGCTTTCTCTATAGCGCTGAGCTCATCCAACATACAAGCTCAGGGTCAACTGTGAACTGAATTCATGGTGCAAAATAATCTCAGGCTTTGGGCTCAAGTTCTCAGTTAGCAAAAGTATTCTCAGTGCGGGGTGCAACAGAATAAATAAGAAATTTAGCAATGGTATGATTTCAACGGGTATAAGGCATCATGAACTCGTGTTATGTATGTTATGGCGCTGTCTAACAGCCTAGAGGCAGACCATCAATTATTTTCCAGTCGTTTGGAGCAACAGTCGAACGGATATATCATCTTCCAATGGCTATATTGCTTCGCCATGGCGAAGTGGCCTATGTCATTGTTATGATATCCCGGTGAAGCTCCAATTCTGTAAAGTTTCTTTCTGCGAGGCACCCTCTGGAATCTGCTATAATTTCTCAATCTTGGCCTTCTTCTTACTTAGATTTCTAGCCTTCTTCCCTGTGAGCTTCGTCTCAGTGGTTTTCTTCCCATTCTAATTCTTATTTTCCTTGGAGATAGTCACTTCATGTTGCTGAGATCCTTTCCTAAGATTCAGGGGTAATACTTCATATATATCTGAGATAAATAATTCAATATTCTGTGAGTCCTCTAATGCTCTTGCAGCTTCGACATCTGGGCTTCTAGTGTCAAGTAGCTTCGATTTGTTCTTTTGTTCTTCATTCAGCTGCGCAATCCTTCTAGTCATGAAATCTGTTAACTCTTGTCTTTTTTGTTCTAAAACCTTTTCTTCTACCTTTTTTCCTGGCTTGATCTCTTTCAATCCAAGGTATTCCAAGTAACATAGTAAACGGGGCATTCTCCTTAATAAATTTGAAAATCTCATAGTCTTCCTCTGTCGAAGTTCCACTAGCATTCATAGATATCTGAGTGAGCCTTCCACATAACATCATCAGTTTTCCTTTGAATAGTCCTATTCCTCCTACTGAAGGGGTCAGAGCAGGCTTCACTATAGCTTCCCCAGTTCTTTCTAGCATAATGTTTATTTATGTCTCTTCATCAAGTATGGAGTCAATGTCGAAGTCCCCTATTCTTGCTTCAATGCATTCTTTTTCTCTGAAAATCTCTAATAATTTGACATGTCGGTGTTCATTCAAGGTTTCTTTCATCTGTATCAATACCTTCTCTGTCTCTTGTTGAGGTTCTACCTTTTCTGGATCTACCTCAGGGTTTTCTTGATTCAGATTCATTCCTTCGAGCTTAGCAATCATTCTAGGACAATCCAAAACCTCATGGTCCATAGCCTTGCAACAAAGACAACTAGATCTTTTATCAGGGCATTCCTTAGCAAGATGTCTAGGTTTTCTGCAGCTCTAAAAGAGGGTTAATCCTCTCTTTCTTTTAAATGATCCCCAACTTTTTCTGTACTGTGCACTAGGGTCATAGGAATTAACCTGCAAAAACTTATTTCTAGGATCCTGCATCCATTTGTTATTCCAAGCATTCTTTCTATGCATAGGTATAACATATTTATCACTATGCTTATCGGATCTATTCATATCAAACTTTCTTTCATCTATCAGTGCCCTAGTTTTTAAGCTAGGATAAATTCTATTAAACATGCCTAAATCCATGCTTTAGAAACAAAAATTTTCACTTGTCTTACTTCTACAGAGCACATAACTTCTAGATCTAAGAACATTTCAATTATTCTTACCTTTTTTTTTTTCGTTTAGAGCACAAAGCTTACAAATATTACCTCTTTTCTACAGATTTGACCTTTTTTCCTTAGATCGGGCTTCCTTCTTTCAGATCGGGTCTCTTTCTTTCAGATCTGAGTTTATAACTCGGGTAGGATACTGTGCACTAAGGAAAAAATCTATGCACATAGCTTCCACAGTTTTCTTCGCACAAATCTTCTTCTCAGTTCCCAGCAATCACAGTTTCAGTCTCATCAATAGAACCATTTGCTGGCATAAGGGAAAACCCAGGGTTCAATGCTACAACAACGCACCAACAAAACCCTAACTACCAGCCCTTTCGGCAACACCAAGCAGATGAAGTCTCACCCAAGGTAGAGGCAAGGGTGGTTGCAAGACTCAGGTGTCTACAACCTTAGCTGGGACACAAATATGTGATTATATCATTTACAGAGCACTTGGCATAGATCATTCATCAATATTCGACCCTTATCATACTGCGTAGATAGCACAGAACTTCGCAGTATCAATGTATTCAGGCACTTATCATCGACAGGTTATCCAAATCTAATAGATTAAGCACTTAGCATACACTTGTAGATCAGATCTAGCATTCTATACATCATAAGCACTAAGCATAAACTTATATAACATATCTATCTACTTATCTCAATCACTTAGCAAAAGAAGATATAAACACATCAAGTCGAAGCACAAAGCATAACACACATATTTACTTGGTTCACCCCCACCCTAGGGCTACGTCCACCAACTCTTATTCTTTATTAGTGTCTTCAATCAGTTACATCACAGAGCCTCAAAAACCCTACTTCGCACAGGGCAGAAGATCTGTGCAGCTCGCTAGATCCTTCTTCCTTACATTTACAGCACCAAACCTTCTATGAATTATTACAACAACTTGCACTTAGCTCTGGAAGCCTTTTACAATCATGCACATAGCTCTTACAAAATCCTGCGTGCACTTAGCTTACATTCACATCACATAGATGCACCACTACCACTTCATGACTACTTCCCCCCTCTTTACATCGCCTAGACCTCTATTTATATATTACAAAATGGGCCTAAGCATGAGTAAACTCATGGGCCGACATCCCTTTCCCATTACATTATCCCAAAAACCCAAAAGGGGGCCCAAAGTGGTCCGAGATTCTGTGATCTTCGCTCCATCTTACACTCCATCTTTGACAGTCTATCGAAGTCCCAAAAACGGTCAAATATGACCAAGTGACTCCAAAACTTGGTTAAGGGCCAACAACTGCGCACTAGAGAAACAGATCTACGCATAGAGCTTTCCTTATTTTCCTCAATTCCGAACAATCACAGTTTCAGGTCCTGGCAACAGAATCATTTTTTGGCACAGGGGCAGACCCAGGGTTCAACACTACAACAACACACCAACAAAACCCTAACTATCGTCCCTTTCGGCAACACCTGCGAAGCAGATGAAGTCTCACCCGAGGTAGAGGTAGGGGTGGTTGTAGGAATCAGGTGTCTACAACCTTAGCTGGGACATAGATCTGTGATTACAATGCCTTAACAGAGCAGTTAGTAGTTACAGTTCATTAGTATTCAACCTTAGTTTATAGCACAGATAAACCCTAATAACAAAGCATCACAATATTCACGCAAATCTCATATATTAAAGCACTAAGCATATCAATATAGATCAGACCTAGAATCTTATTCACATCTTTAGGCACTAAGCTATCATATTCATCTAAGCATACATCATTACATTAAGCATAAATCATATAAACACTAAAACAACCATAATGCACAAAGAAACCATAACACAAGATATACGTGGTTCACCCCTAGCCTGGGGCTACGTCCACCAACTCTTATTCTCTTTATTATCTTCTGTCAAGTTTCTTAAAGGCACAAAGCATCAAAACCCTACTCCACATAGGACAAGAGATCTGCACACACTTCACCGGATCCTCCTTCCCCGAGTTATAGTACAAGATCTCCTCACACAGTCTGTGCACAAAGCACTACAAATGACCATACACTGAGCACATAGCCTCTTACAATTACTTGCACTTAGCACAATACTTATCACCTAGCATCAAACATTGGCCGCTTCTTACATCACTTATCTTTCTATTTATACATTACAAAAAGGGCCTAAATATGGGTAAACCCCTGGGCTGACATCCCCATACCCGTTACATAATCCCAAAACCAAAAAATCCCTAAACAAGGGGCCGAGATCCTGCGATCTCTGCTTCATCTTATGCTCCACCTTCGACAGCCTGTCAAAGCCCCAAAAATAGGTCAAACTTGAACAAGGATCTCCAAAACTTGGTCAAGGGACAACAATCATTATCTAATCTAACTAAATACATTCTAGAAAAGCATAAGTATAACAAAATAATTTTATACTAAGTACTTTAGGAACATAATATCTAACATACCAAACATTCGAGATCATTTTTTCTCCAATTCTAGGAAGACAAACTTTCACTGAACCTTTTCCATAAGGTGTGTGTGTCGTATCACCAACCAAAAATATTGAATTTAGTTGACATTCTTGAAATGTCCAAAAGAAGTCACGTCAAAAATTCATATGTTGAGTAGCTTGAGTATCCAATATCTAAGCATCTTCATAGTCATTTTTAAGAGAACAATGTGAAACTTCTAAGGCTATTGATTCATAATTTTTAAGCGCGGTAAATACATATTCTGAAGCATCATCCTCTTGATCATTAGCATATTGCACTGAAGTGGATTGTTGCTTTAACATTTGGTATTTTCTAGATTGGAGTGCAACAATATTATGCATAATGAAAAATTTGGTTTCATTATATGCATACAACTTGACTAAAATCTATGCCTCTTCCATACTGATTATTACGATTTTGAGGTCATTCTGATTGACTTATCCTGAAGTTGTTTGATCNAGAGTAGGTGCTCTATTATCCTGTATGGATAGGTTCTTCAAGTCTTCTTGTGTTCTTTCAACTTCGACAGCTAGGTTTCTGGCCCTGAGTGGCTTCGACTTGTCCTCCTGTTCTTTTATCAAGTGCACTATTCTTCGAGCCATGAAATCTTTCAATTCTTTCTTTTTTTTGTTCTAAATATTCCTCCTCTTTTCTTCGTGTCTGATCTTTCTCAATCCAGGTCCTTCCTAGAAAAATAGAAAATGGGGTGATGTTCTCAATAAACTTAAGGACCTCAAATTATTCCTTTGTTAACGTTCCATGAGTACTCATAGATGTCTCGGTAAGTCTTCCACATAGGGTTATCAAATTTCCTCTAAATAATCCTACTCCTCCCAATGAAGGAATAATAGTCGGCTTTCCTAAAATTTCCCAAGTTCTTTTTGTCATGATATTCACTTGTGTTTCCTCATCTAGAACACAATCTATGTCAAAGTCTCCTATTTTTTTTTCTATGAACTCTTTTTCTTTGAAGATCTCTGATAAGTTGTTATTTTTGTGATCATTCAAGGTTTATTTCATTTGCAGTAATACAGTGTCTGATTCTTTCTGGGGTTCTGCCATGGTCTTAGTTTCTTGGCCTTCCTCGGGGTTTTCTTATATCCTATTCATTCTTCCAAGCATAGAAATCATTCTAGGGCAATCCAAAACTTCATGATCCACAGCTTTACAACAAAGACATATAGGGTTTCTACCACGACATTCCTTAGCGAGATGTCTCGGTCTTCTGCAGTTGTAACAAATAGTTAATCCTCTCTTTCTTTTAAATGATCCCCAACCTTTCCTGTACTATGCACTAGGATCATAGTAGCTAACCTACAAAAAATTCTTTCTAGGATCCTGCATCCATTTGTTAGTCCAAACATTCTTTCTATGCATAGGAATCACATATCTTTCATTATGTCTATTAGATCTACTCATATCAAACCTTCTTTATTCTGGATGTGTCCTAGATTTCAGGCTAAGACAAAATTGATCAAACACACCTATATCCATACTCTTGAAACAAAAATTTCCACTAATCTTATCTTTATCAGAGCACAAACCTTCAAGATCTTACCTCTTTTCTTCAGATCTGACTTTTCTTCTTAGCACAGAGCTTCACAAATCAAGTAGAGTACTGTTGTTGTCACAAGGGCAGACCCAGGGTTTAACGTTGCAACAACGCACCAACAAAACCCTAATTACTGGCCCTTTCGACAACACCTGCGAAGCAGATGAAGTCTCACCCGAGGTAGAGGAAGGGGTGGTTGCAAGACTCAGGTGTCTGCAACCTTAGCTGGGACATAGATCTGTAATTATATCGTTTACAGATCACTTGGCATAGATCATTCATCAATATTTGACCCTTATCATACTATGCAAATAGCACGGAACTTCGCAGTATCAATGTATTCAGGCACTTATCATCAACAGGTTATCCGGATCTAACAGATTAAGCACTTAGCATACACTTGCAGATCAGATCTAGGATTCTATACAACATAAGAACTAAGCATAAACTTATATAACAGATCTATCTACTTATCTCAAGCACTTAGCAAAAGAAGAT
Source organism: Picea sitchensis (assembly GCA_010110895.2). Lineage (NCBI taxonomy): Eukaryota > Viridiplantae > Streptophyta > Pinopsida > Pinales > Pinaceae > Picea > Picea sitchensis. The sequence goes on from SNQJ01S0022549.1 coordinate 132,665, forward strand.
ATAAACACATCAAGTTGAAGCACAAAGAATAACACATAGATTTACGTGGTTTACCCCCACCTTGGGTCTATGGCCACCAACTCTTCTTCTTTATTAGTGTCTTGAATCAATTACAACACAGAGCCTCAAAAACCCTACTTCGCACAAGACAGAAGATCTGCGCAGCTTGCTAGATACTTCTTCCTTACGTTTACAGCACCAAGCCTTCTATGACTTCTTACAACAACTTGCACTTAGCTCTGGAAGCCTTTTACAATCATGCACAGAGCTCTTACAAAATACTACGTGCACTTAGCTTACATTCACATCACATAGATGCACCACTACCACTTNTTTACAGCACCAAGCCTTCTATGACTTCTTACAACAACTTGCACTTAGCTCTGGAAGCCTTTTACAATCATGCACAGAGCTCTTACAAAATACTACGTGCACTTAGCTTACATTCACATCACATAGATGCACCACTACCACTTCATGACCACTTCCCCCCCTCTTTACATTGCCTAGACCTCTATTTATATATTACAAAATGGGCCTAAGAACGAGTAAACTCACGGTCCGACATCCCTTTTCCGTTACATTATCCCAAAAACCCAAAAGGGGGCCCAAAGTGGGCCGAGATTCCGTGATCTTCGCTCCATCTTGCACTCCATCTTTGACAGGTTGTCGAAGTCCCAAAAAGGATCAAATATGACCAAGTAACTCCAAAACTTGTTCAAGGGCCAACATGCCCCCAACACTCACCTGTGATTCGTCCCGAGTCACTCAGATTTGTGCAATTTTTCCTCGAATGTGTCGATCTTGGATCAAGTTGCTTCGACTTGCTACATTGCTACAACCTCTTGCTCAGTGAACTCTTGGATTACTGCATCATTTAAGGGTCCTTCTAGGCGTTGTTCTACGGTGATGACAACCTCTTCAAGGCCTTCTCCTTGGCTTTCAATTTCGGTGAACAATTGACAGGCCTTCTCCTGCACTGGTTGAAGTCTTTGGGAGACTTCCATCACTTTTCTCTGGATTGTGTGGAGCTGTTGCTGGGCCATGCACTGCTCTAGAAACCTCTTCATTCTTTCAACTAGTGACAAGGTATTGAGCTACGCTTGTAAAGTATCTGTACATTTTTTTTCTTCTTGGAGTTGCGCCTCTAATGTCTAGAACTCTGGGTTCTCTATGAGGTTCTCATAAGTCTGAGAGCTCCTAGAGCTAAGCTACTTGAATTCCAAAGCAAGGGATTTTAATCGGCCAACTACATTGTGGGTAGTTGCCTCTCTTAAATCTCTTATTTCTTGAGGAGTCTCTTGTATGGTATGAAGTTCCAGATATGTGATGCGTTACTGCAATTGTTGGATCACTTCTTCAAGTTATGCCACCTATTGTGGGATTCTCTTTGTGGCCTGTACTTCGACAATGGTCATAGAGCAGAATGCTCTATTAACTAATTCCTTTACCTTGAGCTATTCTGTGAGCAACTGTTCCTTGATTTTTTGTAGTGCTATTTTCTCTTCATCCCATTTTTCTTGTAGGGTGAGCTTTTCATTTTTCGTAGTACATATGTGGTCCTCAAGGTCATTTTGTACTTGTGCTAAAGCCTGGGTGGCTTGTGATGTCTCTTCTTAAGCTCGTCGAAGGCGATCTTCGACTGTATTAGCAATCCTATGTAGCTGGGCTGGCTCATCACCTATTGTTGTTGTTTTTGATGGCAAGGGCGTAGTGGAAACTGTGCAGCTCGAATGTATTGCTTCCTTCACTCCTTGAATTTTGTCTCTGATGCGACTGAACACTTCCTCTTGTTTGGCTTCCTTCTTTTCTTCTATCTCGAGCGAAGTATCGTCCAGTGCAATGACTATGAAGTCGAATTCATCTGGAGTGAGAACAGTCTCGAACTTGGTTCTGGTGGCCTTAACTTTCTTCCTGGATGAAGGATTTGGCAGGGTAACCTTTCTTTTCTTGGATGGATCCTCCTCCTCTCTTGGCGGTGTAACTTTGCCTCTATTTTTCTTGAATTTTGTGCCTCCTAGCTCTCCACGATCACCTCCCTTCTCAAGTGAGATTGAATTGGTCTTCATCGATGTGCTACAAACATCCTACACTTCGTCATCTTTCTTCATATTTCTCGGTCCAGTTGTGTCCAATATAGTTTCAGGGCTATCTACATCAGACATCTCTGTGGGGTCTGCTAAGATGAGGAGGTCTATCGACCACTCCTTGGTGATTTCTTCCAGATCTTCTTCTGTTAACTTATAATAGGACTGTAACTATTGCTTGTGTTCGTTAGCACGTGCAGTGATGTAGATAAAGTGTCTGTCTACGCTGAACTTCATCAGGGGATGAAACCTGTAGAGGGTGTTCGGAGTGATGCACGATGTAGACTAGATTGTGATATTTGATTGATTATAGTAGGTAGGGAAGACAACATTAGACTGCCACTGCTTTTTCATGTTGTTGGAGTACCACAGCGTACAAAACTTCATGACCAGTGGTTAGAAGGGTTTGATATCTGGAAAAGTGGCTCCTTTTGGTAGCTCCCAAGCGATGAAGGTTATCAATATGAGAAGCCAACTAAAGTGGAACTCATACCCTTGGTCTTGCGCTTCTCTGCAGTCCAATTCTAGTTGGTTTACCAAGTACTGTGCCCAATTCATGTGTAGTCCCTCCACGCACTTTCCTGCGAGGTCAACTACAAATCCAGTCACTTGGGTTGGTCTGTTCTTTTGAACCAACTTGCTTGCGATCATTTGAGATGCGAGGTGTACTGCATCATTCCGAATTGAGGCTACCTTGTAACCTCATGTACCCTTCTTTACATCTCCATAGGTCTCTTTGAGTCTCTGCGCTAATGCTCTGTCTGAGGTCTTTCCAGGGTAGAATTCTTGTGGTTCAGGGCCGTGCATGCTCAGCCCTATGATCCGATTGATCAAGGTCATATCCACAGTGATGCGATGGTTCAGCCATAGGTATCCTCCATGGTAGAAGGACAACAACAATGTCATGTAGGCGTTCAATTCGTGGTGCCTGCCGAAGTGCGAGATCTTCATCACATTAAGCAATGTGAACTGCGCAAGGTTCTAGGTCCATGACTGCGGGACAATCTTCAAGTTTTTTCCTTTAGTCTTGGTTAAGTACTTGTGCGGGGCAAGTGTGTTGTAAGCTTTCTTGTCTCCAAGGTTGAAGTCACTAAATTTCAGGGCTGCGAGCTTGTCCTGATCAACGCAAACCACGCATACTCCTTTCAAAAGGTATGTGGTGATCAAAGTGTACTCGAAGTCTCGAGGTACACTGTCACGATTGATGGCGCCACTCAGAGGTGGTATATAAGAAGGTAGAATGTAGGAATAAGCTTAGCGTTTGCGATGTCATCTATGTGCTTAGTGCGCTTCTCATCGACTGGTTGGGATGGTCCGACCTGAGCAGTGGATGGAGAGGCTACCAGTCCTCTCATTGACGATGCTTGGATTCCTGTAGATAACCCTTGTTTCGACATGATTCTCTCATTCATTAAGTCAATCAAAACTTCTTTGACTGCTTTCTCTATAGCGCTGAGCTCATCCAACATACAAGCTCAGGGTCAATTGTGAACTGAATTCATGGTGCAAAATAATCTCAGGCTTTGGGCTCAAGTTCTCAGTTAGCAAAAGTATTCTCAGTGTGGGGTGCAACAGAATAAATAAGAAATTTAGCAATGGTCTACTTTCAATGGGTATAAGGCATCATGAACTCGTGTTATGTCCGTTATGGTGCAGTTTAACAACCTAGAGGAAAACCATCAATTATTTTCCATCCATTTGGAGCAACAGTCGAATGGATATATCAACTTCCAATGGCTATATTGCTTCGCCATGGCGAAGTGGCCTATGTCATTGTTATGATATCCCGATGAAGCTCAAATTCTGCAAAGTTTCTTTCTGCGAGGTACCCTCTGGAATCTACTATAATTTCTCAATCTTGGCCTTCTTCTTACTTAGATTTCTAGCCTTCTTCCCTATGAGCTCCGTCTCAGTGGTTTTTTTCCCATTCTAATTCTTATTTTCCTTGGAGATAGTCACTTCGTGTTGTTGAGATCCTTTCCTAAGATTCAGGGGTAATACTTCATATATATCCGAGATAAATACTTCAATATTCTGTGATTCCTTTGATGCTCTTGCAGCTTCGACATCTGGGCTTCTAGTGTCAAGTAGCTTCAATTTGTTCTTTTTTCCTTCAATCAGCTGCGCGATCCTTCTAGTCATGAAATCTGTTAACTCTTGTCTCTGTTGTTCTAAAGCCTTTTCTTCTACCTTTTTTTCTAGCTTGATCTCTTTTAATCCAAGGTCTTCCAAGTAACATAGTAAACGGGGCGTTCTCCTCAATAAATTTGACAATCTCATAGTCTTCCTCTGTCAAAGTTCCACTAGCATTCATAGATATCTGAGTGAGCCTTCCACATAACATCATCAATTTTCCTTTGAATAGTCCTATTCCTCCTAATGAAGGGGTCAGAGAAGGCTTCACTATAGCTTCCCCATTTCTTTCTGGCATAATGTTTATTTGTGTCTCTTCATCAAGGATAGAGTCAATGTCGAAGTCCCCTATTCTTTCTTCAATGCATTCTTTTTCTCTGAAAATCTCTAATAATTTGACATGTCGGTGTTCATTCAAGGTTTCTTTCATCTGTATCAATACCTTCTCTATCTCTTATTGAGGTTCTGCCTTTTCTGGATCTACCTCAGGGTTTTCTTGATTCAGATTCATTCCTTCGAGCTTAGCAATCATTCTAGGACAATCCAAAACCTCATGGTCCATAGCCTTGCAACAAAGACAACTAGATCTTTTACCAGGGCATTCTTTAGCAAGATGTCCAGGTTTTCTGCAGCTGTAAAAGAGGGTTAATCCTCTCTTTCTTTTAAATGATCCCCAACTTTTTCTATACTACGCACTAGGGTCATAGGAATTAACCTGCAAAAAATTATTTCTAGGATCCTGCATCCATTTATTATTCCAAGCATTCTTTCTATGCATAGGTATAACATATTTATCACTATGCTTATCAAATCTATTCATATCAAACTTTCTTTCATCTATCAGTGCCCTAGTTTTTAAGCTAGGATAAATTCTATTAAACATGCCTAAATCCATGCTTTAGAAACAAAAATTTTCACTTGTCTTACTTCTACAGAGCACATAGCTTCCAGATCTAAGAACATTTCAATTATTCTTACCTTTTTTTTTTTTTTAGAGCATAAAGCTTACAAATCTTACCTCTTTTCTACAGATCTGACCTATTTTCCTTAGATTGGGCTTCCTTCTTTCAGATCGGGTCTCTTTCTTTCAGATATGAGTTTATAACTCGGGTAGGATACTGCGCACTAAGGCACAAATCTATGCACAGAGCTTCCACAGTTTTCTTCACACAAATATTCTTCTTAGTTCCCAACAATCACAGTTTCAGTCTCGACAATAGAACCATTTGTTGGCATAAGGGAAAACCCGAGGTTCAACTCTACAACAACGCACCAACAAAACCCTAACTACCGGCCCTTTCGGCAACACCAAGCAGATGAAGTCTCACCGGAGGTAAAGGCAAGGGTGGTTGCAAGACTCAGGTGTCTGCAACCTTAGCTGGGACACATATCTGTGATTATATCATTTATAGAGAACTTGGCATAGATCATTCATCAATATTCGACCCTTATCATACTGCGCAGATAGCACAGAACTTCGCAGTATCAATGTATTCAGGCACTTATCATCAACAAGTTATCCAGATCTAATAAATTAAGCACTTAGCATACACTTGCAGATCATATCTAGCATTCTATACATCATAAGCACTAAGCATAAACTTATATGACATATTTATCTACTTATCTCAATCACTTAGCAAAAGAAGATATAAACACATCAAGTTGAAGCACAAAGCATAAAACACATATTTACATGGTTCACCCCCACTTTGGGGCTACGTCCACCAACTCTTATTCTTTATTAGTGTCTTCAATCAGTTACAACACAGAGCCTCAAAAACCCTACTTCGCATAGGACATAAGATCTGTGCATCTCGCTAGATCCTTCTTCCTTACGTTTATAGCACCAAACCTTCTATGACTTCTTACAATAACTTGCACTTAGCTATGGAAGCCTTTTACAATCATGCACAGAGCTCTTACAAAATCCTGTGTGCACTTAGCTTACATTCACATCACATAGATGGACCACTACCACTTCATGACTACTTCCCCCCTCTTTACATCGCCTAGACCTCTATTTATATATTACAAAATGGGCCTAAGCATGAGTAAACTCATGGAACGACATCCCTTTCCTGTTACATTATCCCAAAAACCCAAAAGGGGGCCCAAAGTGGTCCGAGATTCTTTGATCTTCGCTCCATCTTGTGCTCCATCTTCGACAGGCTGTCAAAGTCCCCAAAATGGTCAAATATGACCAAGTGACTGCAAAACTTGGTTAAGGGCCAACAACTGCGCACTAGAGAAACAGATCTACGCACAGAGCTTTCCTTATTTTCCTCAGTTCCGAACAATCACAGTTTCAGGTCCTGGCAACAGAATCATTTGTTGGCATAGGGGAGGACCCATGGTTCAACACTACAACAACACACCAACAAAACCCTAACTATGGTCCCTTTCGGCAACACTTGCGAAGTAGATGAAGTCTCACCTGAGGTAGAGATAGGGGTGGTTGTAGGAATCAGGTGTCTGCAACCTTAGATGGGACACAGATCTATGATTACAATGCCTTAACAGAGCACTTAGCAGTTATAGTTCATTAGTATTCAGGCTTAGTTTATAGCACAGATAAACCCTAATAACAAAGCATCACAATATTCATGCAAATATCATATATTAAAGCACTAAGCATATCAATATAGATCAGACCTAGCATCTTATTCACATCTTTAGGCACTAAGCTATCATATTCATCTAAGCATACATCATTACATTAAGCATAAATCATATAAACACTAAAACAACCATAATGCACAAAGCAACCATAACACAAGATATACGTGGTTCACCCCTAGCCTGGGGCTACATCCACCAACTCTCATTCTCTTTATTATCTTCTGTCAAGTTTCTTAAAGGCACAAAGCATCAAAACCCTACTCCACATAGGACAGGATATTGTCACGTACTTCGTCGGATCCTCCTTCCCCGAGTTATAGTACAAGATCTCCTCACACAGTCTGTGCACAAAGCACTACAAATGACCATACACTGAGCACATAGCCTCTTAAAATTACTTGCACTTAGCACAATACTTATCACCTAGCATCAAACATCAGTTGCTTCTTACATCGCCTATCTTTCTATTTATACATTACAAAAAGGGCCTAAATATGGGTAAACCCCTGGGCTGACATCCCCATACCCATTACATAAGCCCAAAACTGAAAAATCCCTAAACAAGGGGCCGAGATCCTACGATCTCCGCTTCGTCTTGTGATCCACCTTCGACAGCCTGTCAAAGCCCCCAAAATAAGTCAAACTTGAACAAGGATCTCCAAAACTTGGTCAAGGGACAACAATCATTATCTAATCTAACTAAATACATTCTAGAAAAGCATAAGTATAACAAAATAATTTTATACTAAGTACTTTAGGAACATAATATCTAACATACCAAACATTTGAGATCAGTTTTTCTCCAATTCTAGGAAGACAAACTTTCACTGAACCTTTTTCCATAAGGTGTGTGTGTCGTATCACCAACCAAAAATATCAAATTTAGTTGACATTCTTGAAATGTACAAAAGAAGTCATGTCGAAAAGTCATATGTTGAGTAGCTCGAGTATCCAATATCTAAGCATCTTCATAGTCATTTTTAAGAGAATAATGTGAAACTTCTAAGGCTATTGATTCATAATTTTTAAGCGCGGTAAATACATATTCTGAAGCATCATCCTCTTGATCATTAGCATATTGCACTGAAGTGGATTGTTGCTTAAAATTTGGTATTTTTTTGATTGGAGTGCAACAATATTATTCATAATGAAAATTTTGGTTTCATTATATGCATACAACTTGACTAAAATCTATGCCTCTTCCATACTGATTATTACGATTTTGAGGTCATTCTGATTGACTTATCCTGAAGTTGTTTGATCTTTGTTGAAAAATTTTGGTTCCTCTTCCTTGACTAATGAATCCTCATCAATATATCACAACTAATGCATCCTCATCAATCACATAATACCCAACAACTATTAAAGCATCCTTGTTCAAACCATAGGAATATCCATTGGGTCAAGAGAGTTGTG
>SNQJ01S0022549.1:156219-168172 GCA_010110895.2 Picea sitchensis
AAAGAGAATATTTAGAATTGAAACAAAAGATAAAAGAATTAGAAGCAACCTTAATGTCAGGACCTTTATTTCCATAGCCCCTAAATACAATTCAACCAACACTTGTTTTAGAAAACATCCCAAAAAGAAGCAGTAATGTAAATCCTCATCAAACTTGCTACAATAAATAAGAAAGTATGTTGGGGATGCAATATACAAAATAATATATCTAATTCAATAAATTTGGGATCCTTCTCAAAGTGTTGCCAATTTTTCAGCAAGAATTACAAATTTCAAGGAATACCTACAGAAAGATCTGGAGAACATTGAATGATTCTTCAAGGACATTGTGGGTACATTCTCGGCCAGATTCTCAAGCTTAACTGATTCCCACTGAAGAGAACATAAACTTCCTTAAAATACCCAGATGAAATAGATCGATGCATGTTGGTTCAGGAGAATTAAAAATTTCAGAGAAATGATAAGTGAGTTAAATGTTTAAAAAAATAAAAGAAGTGATTTATTATTTAAGCTTTTTGGTCTCACAAAATAACTTGATGGCTCAAATCTATTAATGGATACACTACTCTCATCAAAATAAACATTAATAGAACAACTTAATGCATTAAAGGTATCTTGGGAAAATGAATTTACCAAGACAATAGTGTTCTCTGAAGAAGAGGTTGTCGAAAGTTGGCTAGCCAAGTATATTAATAGAAATGATGAAGTGGATGACACATTGTATCAATCAGGTATGGATTTGAGATAATTTGAGAATGAATTGTTTGAGATCAAAACTAGGCATGAGATCATTGTGGCTCCCTTAAGGGAACATATTGAGGAATGGTTAAGAAAAGCATTAATTAAAATCACCGAACCAGAAAATCAAGAAGGAGTTGTAGAAGTTACGCCACCTCAACCACAATAAGAATATACAAAAGGGGAACCTCAAAGCAAGTGATGGGTTATGGAAACTATCCATCACAGTGAGTTAAGAAAAAAATGTGTCTCTCCCTTTAATATAATTTCTTCTACAATCATTTTTTATACCACATTCTATTCCTCAGTAATATGTGAAAACCATGCTGATCTGTGACTATTTTCCTCTTTTTTTCTAAGTCTTTTCATTTCATGGTCTATGGGAGCCCTATCCCAATCCTCTTTGAAGGGAAAACACAAAATTTTACTTTAAAGACATTTCCTTTTTTATTTAAAGACTTATATTATTTTTTAGACTCCCAGAGAACTATTTTGGGATACTACATTATTGTATTCTCAAAGACGTTGATTTAAAGATTGATATTTCAAATGTGTATGTATCATAATATTTTTTGTATTTAATGAAATGATCATTTAAAGTTGTCTTCTATATGCGGTCCATATTCCTTGTCTCCATTCTGTGGATATTGTCCATTGTCTTGATGAATGTTGTGATGGAAATGTTATTCTTTTTATTATCATACTCATTTGATTTATGAACTTTGTAAGATATTGTATATAATCTCTTTTGAAAGATCTTTGTTCCACATCTCAGGTTTTCCTTTGAATACGAATACTTATTTTATTTTATTTTCAAATAAGCCTGGTCCTTCTTGGGCTTTGTATATATTTTTGCATATAATTTTAAAGGAAAAGAGTACCACCTCTATAAAAATGTAGGGGGATTTCATCGTCCTGAGTTTGACCTTAAGACCATAAGACAATATTTTAGATCAACACCTATGTTCAAGAAATTACTTCAAACTATGATGGTCAATATTTATTTGGAAATGTCACCCTATGAGATATGGACTTCAATTCTCTATTGCATGCAAGATGGCCATAATATCTTTCTCATATGTTGATTTACCAAAATTGCGGTCACACAAATTCTTAATGGTGAATGGTAAAGGGTGATCTTATTTCATCAATACATCCAAGACCTCTTCTCGAGGAATCACATTCCAGGACAAAAGTCTTAGTAAAATCTAACACTCCTAATATTGGAGTCATGGACATGGAATCATTTAAACCTAAGAAGGTGTGTTTGGTGGTCTCACTCCAAACAAAGGCATTAATTTTTAGTAGTACAAATAAGGGAGAAATAGTGTTTCCATAATTTTTTTAAAACTTCATGTTGTATCTTATAATTCCTAATAATCCATGAAATCTCTTCAAGGTCTTTGGATGGGGAGAATATTGCATAGCTATGACTTTCTCGGGATCAAATCATACTCTCGAGTGACTTATAGTGTGACCCAAGTATTCAAACTTTGAATCCCTAAGAGAACATTTGGATCATTTCATGAATAACTGGTGGACTTGTAGGATTTTTAAGGCTATATCAAGATGCTCTATGTGGTATTTCTATGTATTATTGTAGATCAAAATATCATCAAAGAATAACAACACAAAATTGAGTTGGAATTGTCAAAATATCTTGTTCATGAGGTTCTAGAAGGTGGACTAAGCATTACAAATGGAAAAAGTGTTATGAGGAAGATATCTCTATGGCTAGGGGTAAAACACAATAGACAGAAATGACTGCATAAATCAACTTTATTCTCAAGTATGCTACATAAAAAAATATTCTATCAAGAAAAGATAAAAGGCCTACCTTGTCCATACGTTCGATGAAGTCCACCATTGAGCACTTGACCCAAAGCAATATACCTACAACTAGTCTTCAACAACCAAGAAATGTAAGCATATGGTGATAATATATGATGTTAACACATTCAATAACATAATCCATAAACATTCATAACAAATATGCCCATGGAATATTAATTAAAATATTTGCAAGATATTAATTGAACAAGAAAATAGTATTTCTATTAAGATATAATCAGCGTAAGTGAACAAGTTACAGACTTCCATGTCGACACGGTTCGGAACCGAGAAACTAAGTTCCTTCTAGCTAGGCCTTCACCACTTCAATCCTCCACCAAAGGCAAGCTCATGTAAGAGAGACAATGAAGTTTTCAATCAATAACGGAAGAGTTTGGGGGCTGAACATTGTGTTCATACTTAAAGGATAAAGGGATGTAGACTCAATGTGAAGTGAATAATTCCTCCAGAGTAACTTTTCCCTCAAAGTTGAATTCTTTCTCCTCTTTTCCATAGCTCGGATGTGGCCCATTTATAGCCTTCAATTGGAACTGAAGAGCTGAGTCAGAACGTTTCAAGTATATGGAAGGCGAAGTATCATTGATCTCATGACGTGACATGGAAACTCGACACCATTTTTCAATTTTGGGCACATTTTCCAATGTGCAGGGGATGTAGTGGTGCAACCTGCATATACGCATGTTGTATAGTAGGAAAGGTGGATATATGTGGAAAAATTGTATTTTTAGCTTTGGGATTTGCAAAAAGGGATTACAAGTCTGCATAGAGAAATGGAAAAAGGCCTTATGTGAAAGATTGCATGGGGTGAGGCAAATCTTGCTATAAAAAAAAGGCATCACTAAAAAATCATAATTTGTACACAAGGTGATCTTATGGATGTCTGCATCTTTCATCCTAATATGGTGATTGTTAAAATGAAAGTCAAATTTAGTGAAAAAATTGGCTATATGAAATCCATGTGGATATTGATGTATAACAACCTTGTCATCTCCTTATCTTCCTTGTGACGGTAACCAACCAATGCTACATCCTTTTAAAGAGTAGTACAACTAATATTCCCTTATAGGTCTAAGGTATTGTGCTTGAACACTAGCTTCATCAATTTTCTTAGGCTTAAACAACATCAAGTGTTTTCATATTTGTTACACATTATTTTCGTCACTCCTATGATTGTTAATGATGTAAACTTATCCTTTGTCTTTAGAAGGATTAGTGGCCCAAATTCTTGAAGAAAGAAGGGAGAATAAATTTTCCTGAGAGAAGAAGTTGTATTTTCCATTGTAAAAAGCCCATTAAGGAGGATTGTCGCACCCTACCTAATGTTAGGGGTGCGACAATCCCGGATCATCACATGTTGTACTAAACCTGATCTACGATGTTGTTGCACTCTATTCAGTTCTAGGGGTGCGACGATTTTCATATGTGGGAAAAACGAGCATCTTCTCGATGCTTCTAGAAGGATAAGCTTATATGGTGAGGTGGCTTCTAATCATTTTGGATCTTACTCGCTTTTATGATTTAGTGGGATCATCCTAACCTCCTCACCTTATCCTCTTCAGCTTATAAAAGGAGAGGAGCTCTCATGGAGAAAGTTAGATTGGATTTATATTGGAAAAGTTGGAAAGTTCTTAAGTTTTGTATCTTATAGTTTTTGGAACTTGTATGTTGGCTTTGAGCTTTGCTTTGTCAAGATAGATTGTGAGTGATTTTCAGATCCATAGTCTCGGAATCCTTGGAGAATAAGTGTGTGGGAAGAAAGGAATTGTTGGAAGGAACCTGGAAACATCAAGGCATCTGGTTGTATCTTTCTTCCACATTATTTAATACAAATATACTTTTCTTTCCTATATGAATGTTATTTGTCCATATTGTATGATTCCTTGATCACGTACATAGTTTCATATCAAACAGACTCTGTTATTATTGTCTTCGTTGGCTTGTGTTCTTTTGCAGATATTTCTCCATAAGCCTTACGACAGAGCTTGGATTGCATTGACAAAGTCAGATCTTCGATATTTAAAAGGTATGTTCTAGATCCCTTTCCCATTTGATAATTTAAATCTAAGGAAAGAGTAGTGTATTGTCTTGTTTTGTTCTAGTTTCGTAGTGAATCTAGGGAGATAATTTTGTGTCTGAACTTGTCGATATGTCCGATAACAAAATTGGCGACCATAGATCCACAATGTATTTTTGGTGGCTATGTTCATATTTGAGTCATATTTGCATGGATCCACAGTTTATTTTTGGTGGCCATGACCTGTCTTACTTGACATGGATCTTTGCATTTCGACATGTATGCTTTGAGTGATTTGTATTATGAGTATGGGAATTCCTACCTCAGTGATGATATATTATTGTACTGTATTTCCTTGTTTGTTGGAAGGTTTCCGACCTACGTGTTCCTTGTTCCATACACACTCTCGACAAAGTATTTCAGCTATCACTCTGTTCTAACTTCATACTTTGGGGGGCTCTCTGTTACACATTATTTTCATCACCCCTATGACCATTAATGATGAAAACCTATCCTTTGTATTTAGAAGGATCAGTGGCCCAGATTCCTGAAGAAAGAAGGGAGAAGAACTTTTCCAGAGAGAAGAAGTTTTATTTTCCTTTGTAAAAACCCTATTAAGGAGTATCGTCTCACCCTACCTAATGTTAGGGGCGCGACGATCTTGGATCGTCGCATTCTGTACTAAACCTAACCTCTGACATCATCGCACTCTGCTCAGTTCTAGGGGTGCGATGATTTTCGTATGTGGGAAAAATGAGCATCTTCTTGATGCTTCTAGAAGGAGAAGCTTCTATGGTGAGGTGGCTTCCAATGAGTTTGGATCTTACTCRCTTTTATGATTTAGTGGGATCATCCTAACCTCATCACCTTATCCTATTCAACTTATAAAAGGAGAGGAGCTCTCATGGAGAAAGTTAGATTGGATTGAGATTGGAAAATTTGGAAAGTTCTTGAGTTTTGTAGCTTAGAGTTTTTGGAACTTGTATGTTGGCTTTGAGCTTTTCTTTGTCAAGATAGATTGTGAGTGATTTTAATATCCATAGTCTCAGAATATTTGGAGAAGAAGTGTGTGGGAAGCAAGGAACTGTTGGAAGGAACCTGACAACATCAAGGCATTTGGTTGTATCTTTCTTCCACATAATTTAATACAGATATACTTTTCTTTCCTATATGAATGTTATTTGTCCATATTGTATGATTCCTTGATCACGTACATAGTTTCATATCAAATAGACTATGTTATTCTTTTCTTCGTTGGATTGTGTTCCTTTGCAAATATTTCTCCATAAGCCTTACGACGGAGCTTGGATTGCATTGACGAAGTCGGATCTTCGATATTTAAAAGGTATGTTCTAGATCCATTTCTCATTTGATAGTTGAAATCTAAGGAAAGAGTAGTGGTTTGTCTTGTTTTGTTCTAGTTTCATAGTGAAGCTAGGGAGATCAGTTTGTGTTTGCACTTACCGATATGTTTGATAACCAATGGTGCTCCCCCAGAGTTGAGAACAGGGTGCCATCCTATAAAGTGGCACTCCCATAACATGGAAATGTGGTGCCACCCCATGAAGTGCACTTTCCTAGCATGTCCAGGGGGGAACCACCCTTCATAAATGCCTAAAAAATGGTCGATTTTCCAAGAAAAAGGTGTGTTTGTTTCCTTGAAATGATGGGTTTCTTCCTCCAATATGACTTAGGGATTGTGGAAAATGTATTTCATGGTGTCAAGGGGTTGCAAAACTCAGAAAAATGAATGTGACACTTGTTAAGGTGCATACGGCACTTGCGATAGTACATGTGACACTTAACAAGATGCATATGTCACTTTGAACACTTGTGACACTTAGGTTTCCAAACTCAAGTGCGACATTTTGGTGTGTAAAATGCATGAAAAACACTTTTTAGACTCTACTGCTAAATATAATAAATTTTACTTTTTTTACTAAAGTGAATTATAAAATAGAATTAATTTTTGAAAATATCTCAAACTATTTCTCGCATGTTCACATTGAACATGTGAAAAAGTTCCTTTCTGAGGTATAATTTTCAACACTCCCTCTTAGTGAGGAAGGAATTATAAACCAATCCAAGTCTATCTCTAAATGCCTCAAGCTTCCCTTTTTCCAAGGATTGGTCAAAATATCAACTATGGCTAATCCATTGGAATATACTGGAGATTCATTGTGTCCTTCTGAACCCTATATGATATGAAGTGATATTCAATCTCTATATGCTTGGAACTATCATGAAACTCTAGATTATTAGAGATTTTGATACAATTCTTATTATCACAGTAAATGAATATAGGTTCCATATCCTAATCAAACAAACTTACAAGTAACTTGCGAAGCCAAATGGCCTCACAACTATCATTAGTAGTTTCCATGTACTATGCCTCTACTAAGATAAGTGCTATGAAAGTTTTCTTCTTGTTGAACTAAGACATCATCGTTGGTTCCAAGCTAAAGAAACACCTTGAGGTGCTCTTCCTATTTGCTTCATTTTCTGCCCAATCATAGTCTAAATACCCCTACAAATTCACTTCACCATATCCAATATATATCAGACCATATTCCATTGTTCCCCTCAAATACTTGAGCACATTCTTTATTTATACCTAATTCTCTTGCCTGGGATCCACCCTGAAATGACTCAAGGTGTTCACTAAAAAACATATATATGGCCTAGTGTTGACCAAATATATCAAAGAAGCTATTAGCTACTTGTACAACATGGATCCAATAACTCTGAATATGAAGTTGTCACCTTATTTATATTAGTGATCATGGGTGTGGCCATAGGTTTGTATTCCTCCATTTGAAACCTCTTCAGGATTTGAATTGCATACTTACCCTGTCCAAGGAAAATCTCCCCTAGTCTCTACCAAACCTCCAAACCCAAGAATTAATGCATCGTGTCGATGCCCTTCATATTAAACTCAACTATCATGTATGATTTTCACCCTACAATGAGCTTCTCTTCACCTATATTAAACAAGTCATCTACATACAAGACCAAAATGAGCAAAACAATCTCAAAAAATATGTAATATAAATTAGAATTTGCTTCACTTTTGGTGAAGCCCATACTATGCAGATATCCATCAATCCTGGAATACCATGTTCTCGGTGTCTGCTTGAGTCCATACGAGCCTTTCTTAATCCTACACACGTGAAACTCCTTCCCACTTACCTCAAATCCATGAGGTTTCTCTATGTACACTTCTTCCTCGATGATCCCATCAAGGAAATTTGTCTTCACATCCATTTGATGTATCCTCCATCTCATAAATGAAGCCAAGGACATAAATTCTCTAATGGAAGTGTACCTAGTGAATGAGTAAAATGTCTCCTTGTAGTCCATTCCCTCTCTTTAGGAGAACCCTCTCGCCACAAACCTTGCTTTGAAATTCTCAATGCTACCATATACAACATGCTTGATCTTGTCGAGCCACCTGAAACTCACAACTAAATTCCCCTCTAGTCTTGGCACTATGTCCCAAACATCATTCTTCATGATGGAGGTGTAATCCTCCACCATGGAATCTTTTCATACCTATTGGTATGTTCCCTCTTGAAAATTTGAAGGATTGGACTCTATAATGCTTCTCATCAATGCCATCAAAAATCTCTTCCTTGGAGGTATGATATTTTTTAATGTGCTCGTAGGAGTCTCAACATGCTCCTGAGTATCCCTCAATGTATAAGTGAACCATCGAGGTCTCCTGACAGAAGTGGAAGGGGCTACAGTCTCCCCCTCTTCATCTAAAGTCCATTGTCTTTCTTTGGAAATCACTGGTGACCCAGGATAAACCTTCAGAGCTTCCTTCTTTTCATCCTCTGTCACTAGTTCTAGAATATCTTTAGACCTATGTTCGATGCTTAGGAAAGAAACCTCGAGATGTTTTCCAATCGTTCACCCTTTACATACAACATGTTGCTCAAAGTGAACTCTAAAATACTAGTGAATATATCCCTTAGAGTAGGAAACACCCTATGATGTAGGAGCCCCATCCTCTTGTGCTACATCTCACACAAGTTGCCATTGTTATGCACCAGGGCTCGAACAGTTCCACTTTGCAACCTATACAAATTACCTTCTTTAACCCCTATTACCCAAGTTGTATCTAGGATAGATTCCTTTGGTATGATGAGGACTTGTTCGTTCTTAAACTCCATTTCAAATACCTTATCCTCCATAAATAAAATTGAAAGTAAGTTCTTTCTGAGACCTGGTACAAATAAGACATCACCAGAATATAAATAATTAGTTGAATCGAGATAGAAGTGAATAATACCAACTCCTTCTATTGGGTACTTGGTATCACCACCAAGGTCAAACTATACTCCTAAGTCCTCCTTTTTTAGACTAAAAAAAAATTGATGGTCTGATGTCATATGTTGAGATGCCCCACTGCCCAGTGTCCACATACCACACATTCCTCAGAATCATGTTGGTATAAATGCAAGATACCAATGAGAAATCCTTCTCAAAATTGATAGAAAAATCGTTCACCCAAGTTTCTACAGAGGTTGCTACCTGCTTATGTTGTTTCTCCCCTTTACCCTTCTTCTTTGGACACTGTCATGCATAATGAATGTGCTTATGAAAAAAAAAGAACTTTATTTTACTCAAATCCTTCTTTATTGGATATGAGGTTTACTCCTCACTCTTTCCCTTACCCTTGTTGGGTCCTTTACCTCTACCCTTATTTGACTGACCAAATAGAGCTAGGTTCTCATCACCACCCTTCTTGTTGGCCTTTGACTCCATCTGAGTCTCCTCTTAGATACAATCATCCCATAACCTCTTAAAATTAGGAAGGTTTTCTCGAGCACAAATACCTTTGACAAATGGTTCCCATGAAGTCGAGAATACATTTAGTGCCATGTTCACTAGTTTTGCATCTCCAACCTTCTCTTCGATTTCTACATCAACATCTATGATCTTCATTAGGTAACTGGTGAATGTGTTTGATTTGGTCATCACTATGGATTTGAGTTTGTTCCGCAATATTATCTTCTCGTTTATGTTCTCACTCTAGTAGACACTTACTAGGGCATCGAACATCTCCTTTGTTGTCTTCTTCTTGGATATGTGAGGGATCAAATGATCCTTTATGGCATCCAAAATCATCCAATTATCCTTCACTTCCCTCTTCTTGTGAGCTACCAACTATTGTGGATCTATAGGCAAAGGTACAACATCCTTGACAATATCCTAGAGATCATTCTCTTCTAGTAAGAGTGTAACCCTCACCTTCCATGATAAGAAATTCGAGGCACCATCCAATCTATCCTCAAACTTGAGGCTAGTTATTGCCATCTCTGAGGTCTATTGCATAAACTCCCAAATATGAAAATAAAACTTTAAAACCTTGTAACTGTTGATCCTTCTTCCTGGTAGTTGACTTACCACTGCAAATCCTTAAGAATATCAATTAGAGAAAAAAAAATCAATACCATATGAAAAATCCAAGCCTTGTTGGATAAATCCCTTATGATCTCATTTAAATAAGTAAATTGCTAAATTTAATTAATCTAGAGATTAAATTTAGACCATAACATCAATCACACAATAATTGAAATGAAATTGTGGAAGCATAAATATTAAAATCAATTTCACACATACACAAGTAATTACTCCAAAATCAAATTTTCATTCTTCCGAAAAACTTACAAGGAAACACCCACAAGCTGTGAAAACCAAGGAGTTGCACGGTTATCAAAAATCACCCTGAACTAAGAAGATTGGTCTGCTGAGAAAGTATGGCTTGTTGTACGACTCTACGTCTGATTGTATACACTAATGAAACTATATGTATGGACTGTATGGATGCATGTACGATTTTTCCATACAACTGTATGGATCCATATGATCATGTCCATATGATTACAAGGAATTGTTTTGTACAGTTGTTTTGAACTATACGTTGCTCAGAAACATCTCTTTCCTAGATGCCAACTCTCACTCTCTATCTCATTGCCGCTCAACCTACTCAAATATTCATGTGTTTTAACTCTCTATCTTGACCTCTCTTTATAATTTTAGCTAATACCAAAACCCTAATATATTTTTGAGTTTACTCATAGTCTAAGTCACAGATACATGAAATACACTTTGTAGACTCCATTGTTAATATAATAATTTTCAATTTTTTTTACTAAAGCGAATTACAAAATAGTATTACTTTTCGAAAATATCTCGAACTACTTCTTAAGTGTTCACACAGAACTTGTGCTAAAGTTCTTGTTTGAGCTATAATTCTCAATAGTATTTTTTTTTCCACTGCAAATTGCACATTATATTTGTATTAATATAATCTGTTCACATGACAAAAATTACATCAAGGGATCCTTGTGTACCATGGTCTGATCCAATGACATAACTAGATGGAAATTTTTCAATTTCCTTATAACACTGACATCTTATCCTTATGGACCAAAAAAAGACACTTTTCAAAAAGTTTACGACTTTCATACATAGATGTAGGCTGAGAACAAAATGGGACCAACTATCTTAGCAAGAAAACTGCTAGTACATCTTTAAAAATCTCCCTCAGAAAACTACTAGTACATCTTTAAAAAGCGTTTTGGGACCTCATGGCCTCCTTCCCACTGATTATATGCTATGTACCCTGGGCACATTGTAAGGGCCTATTTTAATAAGTTGTCCGCCTCTGGATTCTCTTCTCGGTATATATGAGAAAAACAATTATTCGTGAAATACTTAATGAGCTCATTAATTCTGTCCTTCCAACATTCTATAGTAACAACCTAAAGAGTGTCTTTCCTATTAAGACAATCAATGACTATTTTTGAATCCCCTAAGACATGAAAATATGAAATAGAAAGTTTGTGTGCCAAGGTTAGAGAAGCCCAAACTCCCATGAGTTTTGCTCTTGTATTTGTTACTCTTCCACAATTTAGAATCCATTTATAAACTATGTGATTGTTGATTTTTATGACTCCTCCAGTGCCACTTTGATCTCCATTCCTCTGAGCTGCTCCATCAAACCACTCGATGATTTTATCTTTAGGAATTGCAAAGACTGAGCATCTAGTAGTGTTATTGGATAAATCTGTAAGTGCGAACACAAACCGATCTCCCTAGATCCACCTAGATCTAGAACAAAGAAAAACAGAATAGGATGCTTTCCTTAAGTTTTAAATATTGAATTTACTAAGAGGCAAGAATCATGGACATACCTTATGATCGCTTCCTATATTCTTTGTTGTTCCCGCTTCGCTCCAGTGCTCTTGTGCAGTCAAGATCAAAACAACACAAACCAACCAAAGTGATAGCGATAGCATAGACTCAATATAAACCTATGTATGTGATCAAGGAATCATA
>SNQJ01S0022549.1:184347-204988 GCA_010110895.2 Picea sitchensis
AAAGAATTAATAAAATTAGAAAAATAAAGTTATAATAGAGAATAATAATTATTTAGGAGTACAAGGTGCCGAAAATTGTTTTATTAGGAAGAAGGGGAAGGGAAAAATTGTTATTAGTTATATTATAATATTTAAATCTATAGGACACAAGAGTAAAGGAAAAAATAAGAGGTTTTATATATAGTTAATAAGAAATATTGGAAGGTGGTAAGAAATTATATTATTAATATTTAGATATATATTATATTGAGGTAAAAGAAAATAAAGAATTTATGATAATTGGGTAAGGGGAAATAAATATAAAGGGTTCATGATTTAGTTTAGGGGACTATTAAAGAGAAGATAATATGAGGAGGACAAAATTTCAAGTAATTTGGTCTCATAATCCAAAGTATTCATGATTATTGTTGCATTTTCTTTGTCATATTTAAGAATGATATATTATGGTTATTATTATGGTAACAAAGGGTGTAAATTTTATACTTAGATAGGATGGGTTTAAGAATCTTAGTAGAGTGGAGAATTCTAGAGCAATCTTCTTTGATTTATTTAGCTTCATGAATGAGAAGGTTTTGAGTGATAGATTCAATTGCACAAAGAATTTCTTCTAAAGGAAGCAACAAGGGGATATAGCATATTTGAAACCTTTATGAAGAATATGAAACATGTCAAGGTCTAATTCAAGAGAGGATAGATTAACAACCGTGGAAGTAAGTGAGTTTAAGGTGTGATATGGGAGGGTGGTAAATGATTGGAGGAAAGGGTGAAATGGAGGAAAGACTTGATTGAGATTTTGGAGGAAGGAGGGAGGAGAGAGAGGAAGGGTTGATAATGAGTGAGGAAATTAAAGAGAAGGGGAATCTTGGTTAGAAGAATATAAGGTATTAGAGGGACATTTATATAAGGGTTATCATAATGAAAGTTATAAGTGGTGAAAGAAGCATGAAGGATCATGAAGGCTATGGGGATGATGAGTGAGAATTAGAAGAGTTATCTTTATATTGGATTTTGAGGGGAGGTTATGGTTAGATATGGAGGTGTCGATGAAGCGATCTCATCAATGCTTTGGGGTAATTTCTTGATGCATTCACCTGATTATTCATTAGGTTGTCTTAAGGTTGAATAGAAGGAGTTTGAAGATGGGGGACAAATGACATTTATGGGGAGAATGTAAATTGGTTGAAGGGAAGGCTAGTTAGTAAGAGTCAAATGATCATTGTGTAGATATGGCAATGTAGAATCTACCAGTTCCTATAATCCTCTGTTATTGGAAGGAATGATGTCACTGAGTTGAGGGTTGACCTAGTTGGATGAAACGATGAGATTATTAGGAAAAATTGATCCTAGACCACTAATTAAACCATTAGGTTGACACATGGTTTGCAATGAAAAGGAGGAATTAAGGGTTGAGTGTCGAATGCCAATAAAACAAAGGGTTTTGGAGGGCCAAAAGGAGTTATGGTTGGGCAATAACACATGATCTTTAGGTAACAAATCAAAAGGTGAAGGATTGTGTGAAAAATTGGATAAAATGGAAGAATCCACTAATTCATTACATAGTAGAATGAATGGAGCAAGGTTATGTGGTAGATTGTGATGAATGGAAGAATAAGAACTAGATAAAGCTAACATAGTATATTATAATTAGTATAATTCCCCCTTTGTGATCTTCCTAATAAAAAAATGTCCTTAAAATCTAGCCTTCTCAAATAATTATTAATCTCCTCATATTTAATTTTACTTTTCTAATTTTTAATTTTTTATTATTATTATTATTTTAATTTTATTAAATTCTAATATATCTAATACATTACTTACTAACTCTTCTCAAGAAAACGTAATAATAAAAAAATTATCCATCATTTCCTTATTAAAATTAAAACCCCTTTAAATTCTATTTTATTAAATTCTCATTCATTTTTTAATGTCCATCTTTGTTTATTTATTTAATTAAATATTTTTCATTCTTATATATAGTTTACTTATGGAATATTTTTCACTTTTCCCTTTTTAAACTCTTTTAGAATGATTATATATAAACAGATTTCTTATCCATCATTTTCCAATAATAAATAAATAATATATATTTTTGGAAATGTTAATTACAAATTTATTAATTTTCAATAAAATTTTGATTAGATTTATTGTATTTTTTAATATTATAATATTTTTGTAGTTATTTTATTTCTTAGTTATAAAAAATACTTGTATTTAATACTTATTTAATTTTATTGAAGATTAATTTTATTTATTATTCTAAATTTTATGATTAATTCTCTAATAACTAATAAAGTGTACACCAAAAAAACATTAAAAACATTTCAAAACTAAAACATAGTTTACTCCCGAAGAATCTTCCATAATTATAAGCATAAATTAAAATCTACATTATTTTCTATAGTTATAAACATAAAAATAGATTAAAATCTACATTCTCAAATACAAAAATATGTCGATTGTACAATAACTTGACCTCGCAACATCTACTTCTAATGCTACCAGTACCACTCTTAACACTATGTTGAGTGCACTATTTATACACATGCATTGAATAATCACCTACATAAACATATCCATGTTCATCCATCATCTATATAGATGAAACCACGTTGGTAGGCCATAACAATTCATCCAATACTACTAAAGAGCCTTATAAAGCATTCCACTTATTAAAAAAAAAAAAACATTTATAATACCTAATGTAAGTCATATTTGAACCATATGATAACTTATCTAATATTCCACTTATTAAAAAAAAAAAAACATTTATAATACCTAATGTAAGTCATATTTGAACCATATGATAACTTATCTAATACTATTGCATCAATAAATTTCATGAGTGTTTCCCAGCTTTTGCCTTCCATGTAGGATGCGTTGATAGGATGATTATAAGTCGTCACCTATCCAATTAACTTGCATGGTCTTTTATGTGAAGTCTTAAAGATAATAGAATGTAAGATATTACATTGAGCCTAATAATAAGATATTCATTTTGTTGTTTTCCGTTCGTCCTATAATGGCAGGTGCAAAGGTGGAAGAAATTACAGTTTTTGGATGATGAGTGTGCAAAGGTGGAAGGAATTACAGTTTCTGGATGAAGAGTATGCAATGATCAATGCAAAATAGGAAGAATTTACAATCTTTGGATGATGAATATGCCCTACAACCAATAGAAACACCCACCTCAATATGTGCATTGTGTGAGATGTGTCCACTGTTACTAGTATCAATTATGAGTAGCTTATTAGTAGTTGGTTTGGAAATGAATTATGTTGGGTATCATGTATTCCATATAGAACATAAAACACTTCTTCTAATATGTGTTCACAGAGAACATACAACACTTTTATTAACATGGGTTGAAAACATGCACGTGAAATATGTCTAGAAATGGGGTGAAGGTGAGAAAAAGATTTATTACTTTGGGTTTTCGCAAGAATAATCTACAAATCTCTTTAATTCAAAATTCATGACCACTGATTTGACATTGTTGATGGTATCCTTGAGAAACAAGAGCTCCATTCAACTTCTATCCAAATTAAAATTGATACTAAGTAAGTGGGCATAGCATTGAAAATAAAGAAAGAACGACTATGATCCAAGAGTTCTTTGTTCTTCATCGATCAAGCACTTTGTCGAGAGATTTCTCCCTTGATTTAAAATCCAATTCTCATCTTCTTGGATCACCTTCCTCCTTTGAGATATCTCAAGTTGTCAACTATTGAGCCACTCAAAGTTTCCCACAAATCAAATGTTGTGCTCTTTTATAGGTCATAGAGCTCTTAAAAAGCCATTAATCAAAGTTGAACATGTCAACTAGGTCCACATCATCACCAATCAATCATAGTAGATCATGTCAATTGGATACACATCATTGCTAACAACTTCTTAGATTTATACTTGGGTCTCTATGTTATATTTTCCCTTTAGCTTCAAATATGATACAATGTGGAATGGCCCCTACATCGAGGATGCACTTGCATAACAATTCACCTACTATTTATTTTAAGGAACATAAATCTCAATCATAGTGATTATTGACTATTCTTAGGAATTTATTTTAGGTTAATATTCAGAGTTTCATGCTAGGATTAATCTTTATTGGGGCCATTGCAGTCACACAATTTGAGGTTATTTCACTATGTGCTTTAGTTAATTTGAGGTTATTTCACTATGTGTTTTAGTTAATCTTCTACTTTATCTTGTTTTTTTGTTGGAGTTAATTGCGAAGCGTTAAATTCTCTATAATTACTTGAGAGTAGTCATGAGAAACTCTTCTATCAATCTATGAAATTTTCAATGGGCTAATAGAAGGTATTATTGAAGCAACCTTTCCTTATTCTTTTGGTTCTTTAGACACCTAATTACTACTTAAATATGTCCTCCAATTGAGGTATATTGACATTACATGAATCAACATGTTGCCATAGTGTTTGTGGACTTTGGTTTTGGTAGGATAGATAAAGCAACCAAGCATACTCACCCCATAACAAATTATTAATGTTAAGGTGTTTTAGACACGTTGTGATCCTACTTAGCACTATTAGTGCTAAAAAATTATTTGTATTAGTCTTAGTGCATTGTCAAATCCCAAGGTTGGAAGGTTCAAACATAAACATTCACAACCACATTAGAAATAACATATCCTTCTATACAATTAAAAAATCTCTTTGTGGACCTAGGTGTCATTTACCTTTTATATGCATGATGTAAAACAAGACGATATTTCATTATTAACCTAAACATTAAACCCATACAAAACTTAGCCTCATCATTATCTACAATAAACAAGATAGTTTCATTTAAATGATTAAAGCATAAAATATGGTAAATTGGGGGAGAGAGTGGCCTTCTCAACATTAGAAACCTAGTGAAAAGAATTTTAGTGACTATTGGGTACCTTTAGAAATGTCATAGAAAACATAGGGGTTAATGCACAATCATGATGGTCTCTAATGACATGTTAGTGATAATTGAAATATGTGAAAACAATGATTTATTGAATTAGAGGGATAATTCAAGGTACTTGCATAATCAATTTGAATATTATGTAAGAATATGTATTTGGAATGGCTAGTGTAACGATACCATAAGAAAAGTTGGATCTAACACATGATTTATGATCTTACATTGCCATGTGGAACACCCAAAATGGTAGAAGCTCCTTCTTTCACCTAACTTGATCCGAAAATATTCATCTTTGCTTACTTGTCCTAGTGGTTGGATAAAGAAAACCTTCTTATGCAGTTGAAGTTCCATGAAGCCAAAAAGGGATGCAAAATGCTACCAAAGCAAGCTATAGCTATAACTTGTATCACAATATATATACAAATTAAATATAATTTCCACACTATTGTCCCTTGATATGTTCCAGGCTGTTAGTGGAACGATGCTGAGGCACCCCAGGGGCTAAGACTCAGGATGTGCATTAAATCCATACTTGTAATAATAGAAATTATGCAAAAATGTGGGTAAGCTTTTTCCTCTCTCTTATAGAACTCTTGGCCATCAAACAATCTCAATCCAGATATCAAAACTTTTAGCCTTAAAAAGTATTTGTCCACGAGTGTTTCAAACAATTGAGTTTAAACATGGGAGAAATGATGGATTAGAATAAATGCACAATAAATATATGAGGCACTGCAAGAATGAATCTCATAGTTTATGTACTAGAATAATGTGCCGAGTAATTAAGAATTAAATAGCTTTAACATATATACCAAATCATTAAAACATGCATCAAATAATAAACCTGTTCAAATATTTAAATCCATGGTGGCACCCTCTGCACATCATTAAACATAAGGAGAAATGACAAGAAGTGGTCATTGTTAAGAGGAAATCACTTCAATATCATAAGCATACAACACACAATTACACTGAACATGCTATATAACTTGCTACTTGAGATTTTATTAATGGGGATTCGATACAAGAAGTCAAAATGAGATGGTGTCTTTTACAAGAACACATGCACAAAAAGAAGCACAGACCGAAACATAACACAGGGGATGAATCTCATGAAGCTTGCGGTCTTAAAAATTTGTCTGTGTTTGAGGGGGTCTTGATCAAACAACTCTCGTTATAAGAAACTCTTAAATTCCCCAAAGTGACTAACTGAAAAATGAGCTCTTCGCCTTACTTTATAGGCTCTTAATTTGTAGGAAAACCATATGTTTAGACCAATACTGCTTCTTGGAAAATAGGTACCGCTTGTCAGAATATTGTTATTTCCTTTAGTTTCTTAATTGATTCCAACTTTCCAATTGATTTTGCCGGATTTAGTGAGGTAAAAATAGATTTTTACCCCCAAAGTTGGCCTGTCGACACTATTGTGGGGTGTGTTCCACTCCTCCAATTGGGATTTAGATGAATCCATTGGAATTTTGTCTAAAGCACGAGGCCTAATCAACCATGGAATGATTTGGGTCCCTGGTTGAATGGAAGAACATCCAACGTCCTCCTCTTGATCTCCACCGCTCACAGAGTGCCAATGACCAACTCTTCAAATCTTCTACCTCGAGCTCTTGCATCAAGCTGGTCAATTGAAACAACTACACCTTAGGGTAGATTCCTAAATGTCCTTATGCTCTCCAAGTCTAACTAATAATATCAAAGAGGGACATTCTCTGCTTCGTGAAATGGAGAACACACTCTCCCAACATTTGTATTCAGGATGTGTAGAGCCTCTGTAGAGCCTGGTTATTTTCAGGACTCCAACTAAATAAATGTTTTCTAAATTTCAATTTTGAAATTTCTTTTAATGACTTTCTTATACTTGGAATAAACTAGGAATAAACAACAACAATAGAATAATGATAAACAACAACAAAATAATGATAACAACACCAGAATAATACATACCATAATGATAACAACAGCAAAATAATACATACCTCCACCTGCAAGTTGGTTTATCTAGTCCCTTTTCTGTCTGATCCTGTTCTTGTTCTTG
This sequence comes from Picea sitchensis, assembly GCA_010110895.2. Taxonomy (NCBI): domain Eukaryota; kingdom Viridiplantae; phylum Streptophyta; class Pinopsida; order Pinales; family Pinaceae; genus Picea; species Picea sitchensis. The sequence goes on from SNQJ01S0022549.1 coordinate 191,306, forward strand.
CCCTTGTTCTTGCCCAGACTGAATATTAACCTCCCAGCCAGATAGGAACATCCTCTCTGACTCCCTAGCTCTAGGAATCCTTGCAGTTTCCTGGCCCCCGAGCCCAAAATTCCTAGCAACAACAATGCCCTATGAGAGCTCCCCCAAAACCACTCCTCAAATTTCCTCCTCCTCTCCCCCCTTTGAAATTCAGAAATCCTCAAACAGAAAGAATGATGCTCTTCCAAGTCCTCCCCTTCTTCCTTATCCTCCTCTCTCAATTCCCCCTCATTAATTCTCAACAACCTTATCCCCCCATTAATTACTTCACCCACCTTTTAATAATAAAATAATAAAGACTCATTAATATATTTTAATAATTAATTAAATTAATATTTATCATTCATGATAACTACATAGTTAATTAGGGTTGTTATAGGATGGATGATAATCTTGGAGGGAGGTATTGCACAGGTAGGTCATCATCCATGACATTGGGCATCAGAATAGTCTATTTGCAGGAGCTAGACTATTTACATATTGTTTCCTTTTCATCCCTTTGATTTCCCCTTATAGGAGATTGACACGTGCCTAGTGGAGACAACTAATGAGATGAAGTGATTCATCACACTCGACCTGATCTGTTGAGATCTAGGGCTTGTGTGAGTGGGCATGTAGAGGCAATGATTGTTGTCCTCTATCATCTGCAGGAAACAATATGATAATTAGTGAAAGAATGTGAATGTGATGCTAGATATCTTGTTATGCGTCACATATTTTCCAATTGATTTGGCAGGTTGTCAGTGAATCCTCCACCTCCTGAGATATTCATCCTTGTGCCTTTGTTTGAAAAAAGCATCATTTTCCCAATGGTTTGGTGTTTTTGGAAGGTCGGGGAAAACATGTGAAATTTGGATGATGTCATGATGATGTCAACATGGATCGATGGACACATGGCAACCATATATTGGTCCATGTTAATAATAAAGTGTCTTCTGGGCTCAACCTACGTGTAGCTAAGTTTGATATGATGACTGGAGTTTCAATGGGCTCCCTCTATACAAGTGGCTATCTTTAACATGATCAAAAAGTGTCTTGTTGGCACACCATGCTATCCCTGGCTTCCCTGATGTCTAGGTGGACTGTTGTGTTGGCTCCATGGGGTGTTGAGTGGACAGGCATATGTGTGCTGAGTAGGCAAACATAAAACTTGAGGAAACCAGAATACAACTGTCGCGACCCTATGGGATAGGTTTTTCCTTCTATATCCCTGTCATGCAACGCCATTGAGACTTCAACATGTGGCTCTTAAAACCAGCATCACACCCCAAGTGTGTGCTAACTCCCGTGCTCTTTTCCCATGCAACAGGTATTATCCACCGTAGATCAAGCTCACTTGAGACCGTCGGATGATCAAGCCTACACCATCACCAATGCTCAGACTTTAAGCCCTAGTGTTATGATATTACCTATGTTTTAAAAGGGTTTAAGCTTGTCTCGAGCATGATTAGCCCTCTTATAATCTCCCAATAAGTTCCCAAGCTCTAGGAACTTGATGATGGGCCCGTAGGGATTGGTTTTCATGTGATTCCTTCAGGGTGCTCGAGTGCACGTTTACTTCTCTCGATCCATGAGATCTGTAAGCTCTCCTTTAGCATCTATCTTACTCTGATTCGTCCTCATGATCCTGATTGGTACATGTATCGGTGACTAGGATAAACATGGTACTAACATCGCCTTCAACAGGGACAACATACCCCTGTGGTCTACTGAGAAATGTGTAGATTTTAACCTTGTACAATTATTTATTACAAACGGATTTTCAGTAAAAGAACAGAAAATATACAATGGAAAATACACACATTACACAAAGTTTTTCCCCTGGAAACCAAAACCAGGAAAACCAACATATTCTATATTAATTCACATCATACATTGTTTACAACAAAATATACATATAGGATCCAACGACATTCAAAACCCTAATCCAATGACCTGGATTAGTCAACAACCCTAATTCCTTAACTGAAAATCTAAAACCATCGATGAAAAACCATGTGTTGAAAAACCACCCAACCATGGACATGAAAATCAAGGCGACCCAAAAATCGAGGCAAACAGGTGACACATTTCCCGAGGAATTTTTTTTTCAAGAGAAGCACCCTCGAACCCCTGCTCAAGGGGGGCTATGCAACCCCCAAAGGGGAGGTCTAGTATCCCTCCCCCAGGTCTATTCGTGAAAATAATATAACACATACCCAACATTTCCCACTTGTTGTTTTCTTTGCATATAGGGGGTTACATGGTTACATAGTCAACAATCCAGGGCAACAATGCCCATAGATCCTCTACACCAAGAGAACTTCTCAGTGCTCACATGTTTTTTTAATGAATCTGTAACATTATTCAAAGTCTCCACCTTCATTAGAGACACCTTCTTTTCTTCAACCATGTCTCTCACAAAGTGATAATGAACATCAATATGCTTTGTCTTTGAATGATAAGCTGGGTTCTTCACCATAAAAATTGCACTCTGACTGTCACAATCTATCCTTACAACTTGTTGTTCCAACCCAATATTTGAACAAAATCTTTGTAACCATACTGCTTCTTTGCTTGCATGAGTGGTTGCCATGTGTTCAACTTATGTAGTTGAAAGTGCCCCTACAAACTGTCTTTTTCTCATCCAACTGATTTCTCCTCCAAACAGGTTAAACACATACCCACTTGTATATCTCCTACGATCCAATCTCCAGCCTAGTTTGCATCCACAAAGACATGTATGTACAACACTCTGTCCAATCCTGGTCTTCCTTGGTAGCACAATCCATAGCTAGCAGTTCCACACAAATACCTGAAAACCCTCTTTATAATTGTCCAATGATCCTTCCCTGGTTTTGACATATACCTTCTCAAAACTCCCATTGCATGTGCAATGCCTGGTCTAGTACAGACCATTGCATACATCAAAATGCCAACTGCACTCGCATATGGAACACAAGACATGCCCTCCTCCTCTTCCCGTGTCTTAGGGAACTAATATGAAGATAAATTTACACCTACAGGAATAGGGACCTTGACCGGTTTACATTCTTGCATATTAAACCTCTGCAATATTGTCTCCACATATTTTCTCTGATTTAACTAAAGTTTTATGTTTTTCTAATCTCTTTTAATTTCCATGCCCAAAATAAAATTTGCAGCACCGAGATCCTTCATGTCAAATCTAGTGGATAACTGAGTTTTCACATCCTGGATAATCTCCTTGTTGTTTCCTATCAGCAACATGTCATCCACATAAAAGACCAAATAAATCAAATTGTCACAAATTAATTTAAAATAAACACAATGATCCACTTTGCCTCTTTTGAAGCCAAGTACCAACATATAAGTATCAAATTTTTTATACGTCATCCTTGGTGATTGTTTTAAACCATACAGGGACTTTTTCAACTTGCATACCAGCTCCTTCTTTCCTTTCATAGAAAATTCTTTTGGTTGCTTCATATAGATTTCTTCTTCCAGATCCCCATGTAGGAATGTTGTCTTCACATCCATCTGTTCTACTTCAAAATAAAACGCAACAACAACAGATAACATAAATCTAATAGAATTTAACTTGGCAACATGAGAAAAATTCTCACCAAAATCAATTCCCTCAACCTAGGAATAACCCTTTGCTACTAACTGAGATTTGTATTTCTCCACTTTTCCTTCTACAGTTAGTTTTTTTTTAAATACCCATTTTCTTCCAATGGGATTTCTTCTAGTCGAAAACTCCACTAGATCCCAAGCATCATTCTTATCCAAGGTTGCCATTTCTTCATTCATGGCCTTTTTCCAGATTTTTCCATCCTTTGAATCCACTGCCTCCCTGATAGTTCTAGGATCATCATCAGTAATAGACAAAGAAAAAATTGAACAAAAATCAGGTGGAGTATACCTTTTTGGTTTTCTTATTTTCCAAACCGATATCCTCAATATTGGAGTATGATGATCTTCTTCTTCTGATTCCTGTTCTTCTGTAGAGTCTGATTCATCATCCTTTAAATCAAACTCTATTTTCTTTAGTTCTTCCTTACTTGGTAGGACATCCTATTTGACAACATCTTTTATTTCTCTAAATACCACATCTCAGCTATACACAACCTTCTTGTTTTTTGGGTTCCAAAGCTTATACCCTTCGAGACCATATTTATACCCAATAAAGATACACTTTTCAGCCTTCTTATCTAGCTTACTTCTGTTTTCCTTTGGAACGTGAACATAGGACCCACAACCAAATACCTTGAGGTTTGTGAGAGAGGGTTTCTTACCAGTCCATACCTCATGTGGAGTCTTATCATCCAGTGCTAATGAGGGTGATCAATTGACCAAGTAATATGCAGTACCCACTGCTTCTGCCAATAATTATTTCCCTAACATGACACCATTGAGCATGCACCATGCTTTTTCCATCAACATCCAGTTCATCCTTTCTATAGCTCCATTCTACTGAGGTGTATATGGAGTATTTTTCTGCCTTGCTATGCCACACCTATTACATAATTCTTCAAATTCATTCCCGTATAACTCGCCACCATTATCTGTCCTCACACCTTAATTATTTTCTCTGTTTGATTCTCAATAAGAGTCTTAAACTCTTTAAACCTATAAAAGACTTCATATTTCTTCTTGAGAAAATATAACCAAGTATTCCTCGAGAATTCATCTATAAATGAGACATAGTACACATATTTTCCCAATGATGGAACCAACACAGGTCCAAACACATCACTGTGAAATAGCTGTAAAATTTCTTCTTCCCTCGTTGCACCAGAAGAGAATATTACCCGATTCTACTTCCCATATACACAATGTTCACAGAAATCAAAATCCAAAGAGAATTTAGATATACCTTCAGCCATACCTTTACTATGTAGCAGTCGAAAACCCTTATCTATGATATGCCCCAGTCTTTGATGCCACAATGTAACCTTTTCTCTAGAGACTGTAGGAGTTCTTTCTTCTTCAACTCCAATATCAGGAACAATGGAACTATTACACCCAACACTAATAGTGCTTCCTTGTAGCTTATACAGAGTTTCAAACCGAACTCCCTTCCAAAACACCATTGCTCCTCAAACCATCCTGCAGGTTTCCTTTTCAAATATTGTTTTTACCCCTGCATCGTCCATTTTTCTTACATAAATCAAATTTCTGGCCAATCCTGGTATGTGTAGAACACCATTTAGTGCTCTAATCCTTCCATCTATGAGCCTCAACTTGAATTTTCCTCGTCCTGTGATTCTTGTTGTTGATTCATCACCTAGGAAAACATTACCTCCATCATACCTTTCATATTCACAGAACCACTCCCTGTGGGGAGTCATATGAAAAGATGCACATGAGTCAACCAAACATGCCTCATGATCTGCATGTGTGCTTGAAGAAGCCAAGTACACATCCCATCCTTCTTCCTTGGAGGTATTTTCTTCTATAGAAGGAGCTTCTTCAGATCCCTTCTTTTTCTCAACTTTGGATCTACACTACTTCTTGTAGTGCCCTTCTTTTCCACATCTTCAGTATACATTTACAAACTTTCTAGGAGATTTAGATCTACCCTTAGACTTAGATATCACACTTGAGGACTTAGATCTATTTCCTTCCTGGGAGTGTCTTCTTGCAAATAATGCATCCGTGCTCTGTCCTTCCATGTTCTTCCGTCTCATCTACTCTGACAACAAGGACGAGACCACTTCAACAAACTTCAAGGAAGTTGTATTACTACCTATGGATACAACTAGACTATCCCATGAGTATGGTATTGGTAAGCTGATACACTTATCTTCATCTGAAATTTTAATCTCAATAGATACTAACTGACTTACCACAATATTAAAGGTGTTCAAATGCTCTGCCACCGAGTCTCCATCTCTCATCCTCAGGTTATACAACTTCTTTCTCAAGAATAGTTTATTTACTAGGGACTTAAACTGATACAACTTCCCCAAATTATCCCATGCATCCTTGGTTGTAGCTTCCTCTGACACATTCAGTAATACTGAATATGAGAGACACAGTCGGATTGTGCTCTTCACCTTCCAATCCAACTTTTTCTCGTCATCTACTGAAGTTCCTATAGGTGCAGTACCTGGATCCACCACGATACACTGATCTCTGTCCACCAACAGATATTCCATATTGAACTTCCACATCTCAAAACATTTCCCATTAAAATTCTCGATCTCCATTTTTGAATTGCTCACCATTTCTCTTCACCTAAAGAATCAATACTGCATATCTCCCATTGTAAAAAGGAGTATCACAGTCCCGAGCCAAACCCTTGACCACAAAGATGTCCCCCTGAAGCCAATAATTTCTCTGATACCAAATGTAGATTTAACCTTGTACAATTATTTACTGCAAACATATTTTCAGTAAAAGAAAATAAAATATACTATGGTAAATACACACATTACACAGATATTTTTCCCTTGGAAACCCAAACTGGGAAAACCAACATATTCTATATTCATTCACATCATACATTGTTTACAATACAATATACATATAGGATCCAATGACATCCAAAACCCTAATCCTATGACCTGGATTAGTCAACAACCATAATACCTTAACCAGAAATAGAAAACCATCGGTGAAAAACCTTGTGCTGAAAAATCCCCCAACAATGGACACAAAAATCGAGGCGACCCAAAAATTGAGGCAAAAAGGAGACATGTTTCTCGAGGATTTTTTTTTTCGGGGACAATTCCTCCAAACCCCCGCGTAGGGGGGATATTTACCCCCTGCAACCCCCGAAGGGGAGGCCTAGTGGCCCCCCCTCAAACCCCCTCGCGCGCCCAACACAACATAGCATACACTAAATCTAGTCATGCAAAGAATATAACACATACCCAACAAAATATAGACCAAGTGCCTTCTCTTGTTGGGATATGGAGTCTACATCAAACTAAAGGCCCTTAGCACACCTGAAAAACTAATCTGATTGGTGGAAAAAAAATTCTCAATAACTTATAGTGTTATAACCCTAACTATTGCTTACGTAACAAATGGTGAATGAAGTAAAATTGAAATTACATAAACAATAATGGAAAAATATTGATTTATGTGCATGGTATAAAATTTTGCATCATTAAGTATTGCAAGAAGTGCTTGAGGAACCTCCCATTTATAGGACCCCCAAACAATTCTCCATCCAGATGTGCCAATTCATATGTGTTTTTATCTAGCACTACAACAATCTGGAAGGGTCCAAGCCATAGACTGTTGAATTTACCATGTTTTCCCTTTGCATCTCTTATGGCATCCCACTTTAAGACTAGGTCTCTTTCCATGAAGCTCCTTTCTTTGCTCTTCTTTTAAAACATTTCTTTCATTCTCGTCTGGTGAACTTGGGACTTCAATTGTACCTGGTCTCTTACCCGTTGGACTTCAATCAGTTGGCTTATTCTCCTCTGCATATCATATGACTCTGTCTCTTTATCTTGCAACAACTTCATCATAGGAAGACTGATTTGGATGGGAAAAATGGCTTCTAGCACATACACCAATTGAAAAGGAGAAGTTCTAATAGACCACTTGATGCTTACCTTGTCTACCCATGCTACATATTTTAAATCAGAATCCCATGCTTTCTTGTTTTGAGACAACATCTTCTTGATGATCTTGATGAGGTTCTTGTTAGATGACTCAAATAAGCCATTTCCCTATGGGTAATAGGTAGTGGAGTATCCAAGCTGTATGTTATAGCCTTAACAAAAATGCACGAGCTTATAATATTTGAAGGCTTGGGCATTGTCGGTTATGATATTTCTAGGACATCCAAATATTTCCAAATATTCTCTTCAAGGAAATTAATAATAATTGTATTAATTTCTTCTTGGGTGGGGATAACCTATACCCATTTGGTGAAGTAATCTATGGTTGTTAGAATCCATTTGTGTTTCCCACTTGAATTTGGATTTATTTCACCAATGAAATATAATTTCCATTGTTGGAAGGGTGTCTCTTCTTTGATAGGTCTGAGTGGAAGAGGATGCAACTTCTACTTTCTTGCAAACATTTGACATTCTACACAGGATCCAACCATGCAATATACATCAAAAAACAATGAGGGCCAACAATAACCAACTCTAAGGATATTATATGCAGTGGCTCTCCAAGCATGGTGACCTCCACATATCCCTTTGTGAAACTCATTGATAATTCCCTTAGTTTTATCTTCAGTAAGGAAATTCAAGATTATTTCTCCTGGATCTTTCCAAAACAAATTCTCTTCCAAAATATAATACTTGACATCATTGAGTTTGATTTATCTTGTTTTAGCTTTGTCCCATGCTTGTGAGAAAATTAAATTTTACAGATATAAAATCACATCCTTATACCAATAAGATTCAAAAAACTTAGGACTTACCTTCCAAGATGGTTCTTGTGTTTCATCTTCTCCTTGTTCCACTGTAATTATCTTTGTTGATAGAGAATTTAAATCAAGAGCCCCACAATTTGATTCAGCCAGTCCTTGTCCCTTTATCAACTTAGTGGGTTTGATTTCCAAATAATATTCTTGGAGTTTGGAAATCCATTTACCCCTTCTTCCTTTACTGTAAGGCTGAGTAAGAATATTCTTGATTGCACTGGAAGGTACAAATGCGAATGTTTTTTAGTGCAATATATAATCTCTAAAGGCTTTGAATTCCTTGACCATGTCATATGCCTGTTTCTTCAGGTTGTTGTACCTTATCTCAACATCTCTTTAATATCTGTTGAAAAAGGCTATGGGTTCCTCTTTGTTTTCTTAATTTTTTCTATAACAGTACATAAACTATAGTATGTTCTAAAGAAAAAGAGAAAACAAGGAACTCTTTGCCATAGTTTGGGCTAACTAGCACTACTGATTCTCCCAATGATTCTTTGATTTGATAGAAAGAATATTTATCTTTAGTAGTCGATCTTACTTCCCGATCCTTCTTCAACATGTTATTTATATTCCTTACCATCTCAGAAAAATTTGGCACAAATCTCCTCATGAAATTAATCCTACCTAGGAAGGATTGTATCTCTTTTTTTTTCTAGGAAGGGAAATCAATTTAATTTTCTCCATTTTTTCAAGATATATCTTCATGCCTTACTTTGATGCAATATCACCTAGGAGCTTCCTCTTTGTCATGGAAAAATAAGACTTTTTTGGGTTCAATGACATGTCAAATTTTTGCACTTCACAAAGGTGTGCCTCAAATTCCTGATGTGATCCTCATCTGTCTTATAGAAGACAATCATGTCATCAAGATATATGAAAATAAATCTATATTTCTCTCCCACAAAGGCTATATCCATAGCTTATTGGAATGTGACTCTTGCATTTATCAAGCCAAAGGGTATCTTGTCATACATGAAGGCCTCCCATGGGGTTGTGAAGGCTATCTTTTCCTTGTCATCAGGAATCATTTCTACCTAGTTATAGCCTAAGAAACCATCCATCACGGAGATCCTATTTTCTCCCACTTCTATCTAAAGTATGTGCTCCATATTTAGCATAGGGTAATTATCCTTTAGTGAGTATTTATTCATATTTTTGAAATCCACATAAAGCCTTATCTCTCCACTTTTCTTTCTAACTAGAACCAGATTTTCCACCCATTCGGAAAATCTGAGGGAAAAATGATTTGGGAATCAAGTGATTTTATCAACTCCTTCTCAATGGTAGGAAACAAGAGTGGGTTTACCTGCCTTAGTTTATGCCTAAAGGGATGTTGTGGATAAATTCATAAATGCGGACATAAACAAATCTACCTATTTCGGGAACCTGAAACTAAAAAAACATTCTGGGTTTGATCCCCAATATGGTCGCCATTTTTGTTGTGGATAAGTTCGTAAATGCAGACATAAACAAATCTTCCTAGTTCAGGAACCTGAAACTAAAACAAAACAAGACATAACACACTCCTTTCCTTAGATTCAGATGAAATGCAAAAGGATAGAAAGCTTGTACCTTTTTAACTAACGTTTGACCTTATTGATTGTAGCTCCAAGATTGATCCAATGCTTTTTAGAAATAGAGAACTAATCACCTGATTAATCCTAAGCAAAACATTCTCGACATAATTTGCCCAAGAAAAATAACTATCGTGCTTCAAAATATTATGGATTGGTTTAACCATGGTAGCAAAATTAGGAACAAATCTACAAACAAAATTAATAATTCCCATGGAAGCTTGAACTTCTTTCTTGGAGGTGGGGGAAAGGAGGTTTAGAATGTAATTAATCCTCTCAGGATCTATACTTATCCTTGAATAAGAAACAATGTGACCAAGAAACTTACATTTTGTGACACTAAAAATAGATTTGGAAGGATTTAAAGAAACACCAAATTTTCGGCAACGAATGAAAAATTTTCTAAGATGACCAAAATGATCCAACTGATTTTTAGAATAAAAAATCAAATCATCAAGATAAACTCGGATAATATTATTGATTAGATCGTCAAAAGATATCTGCATAGCTCCTTGAAAGGTGGCACTTGCATTAGATAAACCAAATGGAATACGTTCATAAGCAAATGTGCCCCAACATGTGGTAAATGTGGTTTTATATCTATCAGTTTTTTTTATCTTGATTTGATTATATCCTGAAAAAACCATCAAGTAAGGACACCATTTGAGACCCTACAACCTGTTGTAAAATCAACTCCATATTAGGAAGTGGAAAATGGTCTTTGATACTTGCCCTATTTAATGCAAGGAAATCGACACATAATCTTATCTGACCGGTAGTTTTCCAAACATGGACCAGATTTAAAACCCACTCAGAATACTTATCTAGAAATATTATATTATCTTTCAACAATTTTTCCAATTCTTTCCTAATAGTGGCTTCATGCACATGATTAATAGGTCTTTGCCTTTGCCTAACTATTTTTTCCCCTTTCTTGATAGCAATGACAGGCTATATGAGAGCAGGATCAAAACCACGAAGATCCTTGTATGACTAGGAAAAAACATCTTGAAACTCACGAAGAAATTCCATGAATTTCACTTTCTCTTCATCGGAACATTGGGTACCTAATTTAATGATCTTTGGAGATTCAGATGTCCCAATATTCATGGAAATGATATCACCAACTTTCCTTTTCGACTCCTCTTCTTTATGTGTTTCTTTGTTGCCTACATCACTTGACGAAAATGAACTTTCGAGAGGAGTCAAGCCTTTAAGAAATTTTTCATCCTAAACAGAGATGATTTCCTTGGGCTTAAAAGGTACATTTTGTATGAAAGCACAAATGCCTTCGTCACTCGAGAAAACCTGCCATGATTCTACATTATTGAGGAGGTGAGGATGGTATAGAGATTGGAATGTACAATCAGGTATTCGAGGTAAAATATTTTGAGTAGGAGAAGTTGTAAAAACATCTAATCTATCAGCCATTGAATTAAGTTCCCTTTTAACATGAGTGATGTTAAATGATAATATATTTGAAGTCAACATCCAAACAACTTGGGTATAACGCTTAAGTAAATTATTGTTTGGTACATATATTTTCCGTACAAGATTCAAAACAGGTTCAAAATCACCAAATATTGTAAAGTGGCCACAACCAAGTTTATATGCATTTTAAATTCCCAACAACAAGGCCTCAAACTCAGCAACATTGTTTGTACAAGCAAATTCCAGCCTACAAGAGAAATTGTGATTTTTTCCTATAGGAGAATATAGAATGATGTCGGCTCCATTACCTTCATTTGAACATGAGACATCAAAATACATGTGCCACATAACATAATCAAAATCAATTGGTTCAAGTATAGTGTCACCTTCATCAACAAATATAGAGTACACCCCTAAATCTTCTTCGAGATAATTTACATTGGGTTGGGGAACACTCTCTATATAAGGTAAACTTCTTCCTTCCCTAAGAACTATAATGTTCTTTCCATTTCAAGGGATGAATAAATGTGTACTATCAAGTGAAAGGTATCCACCAGTTAAGTCTCGCCATTCACATCCCAAAATAATTGAGTAGTTACTCACCGACATGTCAATTACTTGGATATTGAGAGTTTTTCTTATCTCGGGATGTGCACACACAAGTGTTACAGCCTTTATTTCACCTATAGTCGATTGTTGTAAATTATTATAAGAGAGCATGCTTTTAGAGTTTTCCTTGGTAAAAGATAAGCCAATCTCTTCCATGATAACTTTAGACATCACACTTGGACCAGATCCACCAACAATTAGGCAACAATGAGATATTTTATCCATGATTTTTACTGAAATATAGAAAGAGTTTTTTTTTACAGAGTTCCTAAAGTTATTTACACCTATCCTATTTAGAGTTGAATCCTCTTCCTTTGACTCTTCAAATAGATTGGCTATGGTGGAAACCTTACCTTCCAAAAAGTCCTTAAGATGCTTCTGTTGTTTTGGGATGGAAACCATGTCCAAAAGGGTAGCATCAACTTTGATATTAGCCAATTGGTTAAGGATATTGTACTTAGAAGAGGAAAGAGGAGAAGATACTCCATGATCACTTGAAGTTCTAACATTTTGTATATCATCACTTTGAGAAGATGAGCTTGGGGCAGAAGTGTTAGAATATAATGGATGTGATCATTTTACCATTGACAATATCACTATTGTCACCCAACCATAGGCCAAAGCCACCCTCTGAACCTTGACTGAGAATCGCTCTGGAAGCAAACCCTAGGCTAGATAGCCAAACAAGGTGTAGCGCATCTTCCTCCAAGGATAGCGCACCAACAATAGCTGATCAGATAGTCCAAACCCTAGCCAAGAGATAGCCCAAGACAAAACCGAAATCTGCTTGCTGCAGTAGTTGTAATGGTAGCTATCCTCCACACGTCTGCACCAATCTGGGAAACTGCAGTGCGCACAAGTACTGCTCTGCAATTCTGAGACTTCCTACTAGAATGAGAACTGGCCTCCTGCATTTATACTAAATCTGGCTAACTGCCTAGGCCGACTTCTCATTTTGGGTACCTGCCTATTTAGTATATATTATTTCTTCTGACTGACTTCTTCTCTTGGAGGCTAATAACATAATATATATTATCCTCTTGAGCCGACAAGTCTTCTAGGGTTATTAGCCAACTCATTAGGGTTTCTCTTGCTTCCCAGAGTATTCTATTATTGCCAGGTTTACACGTGGAGTTAAATACCTCCCGCATCTACCATAATATCAACACTCCCTCCTAGCTAGGGAGGTATTACAGGTAATGGTCTCTGAGCACAAAAACATACCATTCACCCGGTAGCATCAACATAGTCATCTAGACTATCTCATGACTAGATCATGAGCATCATCATCACCATCAGTGTCATCAGCTGCATCATCTCTCAAAACCATACTTCATCTGAGTAATCAGACATGATGTTGGATAAGTCACTCACACCACAGACTGATACAAGAGTCATTCTTCTAATCTGGACATACGTCCTAGAAGAGTAGATGATCTGAACCATTTTCTGTCTGGAAAATCTATGTCCTTTAATCATCCATCTGGCTAATAATCATTTACCAAACTGTTGATAGACATCAAGGCAATAAAAAAAAAAATAGAACACAATTGTTTCTATCCATATTAGTACATAACTACAATCCAGTGGTACACTACCACACCAAGTAGCAAACAAGTACTTGATCAGTAACGTATGGTCACGAACAGTGGAACACATCCACCACAG